>VXBR01008712.1:192091-211054 GCA_013400215.1 Cisticola juncidis
AGAGCAGCCCCAGCTCTGTGTGTGTTTAATCCCCTCGGTCTGCAGGAACTGATGGGTTCATGTCAGGTCTGGAGAGGTTCTCTGCTCTTATCTGAGGCGTCTGGTTAGTGGCCTCTAGTTCTGCAGCTGTGAATAGAGGGAGAAGCAGGTGCAGAGCTTCAGAGAGTGCGTGAGGAGCTCTGGACCCCTCACAGTGAGGACCAGAGCAGCCCCAGCTCTGTGTGTGTTTAATCCCCTCGGTCTCTGGACCCCTCGCAGTGAGGACCAGAGCAGCCCCAGCTCTGTGTGTGTTTAGTCCCCTCGGTCTCTGGACCCCTCGCAGTGAGGACCAGAGCAGCCCCAGCTCTGTGTGTGTTTAATCCCCTCGGTCTCTGCCCGCAGGAGCCGCAGCCAGACCGTCAGCGCCGAGGCCGGCGTGGATGAGGGCGGCGTGTTCGAGAGCCTCAAGGCGGAGGCCGCCTCCCCTCAGCAGCTCTTCTCGGGGCTGGCCGGGCTCCCCTCGGGCTCCATCCCGGCCGCGCCCTTCCCCTCGGGGCTGGTGCTGGGCTCGGCGGCCGGCGGCGGCGAGGTGTTCATCCAGATGGCGGCGCCCAGGGAGGAGGCGGCGGGCCGGGCTGAGGGCTCCGCGTTCCATCACCGAGCCCCGGCGCATCACTTCCACCACGGGCACCACCGCGGCTCGGCCCTGCTGCACATGGCCGGGGAGCGCCACGGGCACGCCGAGGAGGGCGCCGAGGAGCAGGCGGGCACTCCCGCCCCCGCCCTCTCCGAGCTCAAGGCTGTGGTGGGCTGGCTGCAGAAGGGACTCCCCTTCATCCTCATCCTCCTGGCCAAAGTTTGTTTCCAGCACAAGCTTGGTGAGCGTTCAGCAGAGCTTTCTGAGCTGTGGTTGGAGAGGGGTTGGGAGGCTTTATCAGGGTGTGATGTCTGATGCATCCATCCTCTGTGATCTGTGATTAGAGTGTGGTTAGGAAACTTTGTCAGGCTCTGATCTCTGATACATTTGTCCTTGTGGCAGTGTCCAGATGGAGTCTAGCATGAAGGGAATATGCTCGAATTCATGGGATAGTGCATGTGATAAATTCACCCTACTTTCAGTCCAAACTGTTTTCATGTGGGGCAGATCCCTCTGTTTCCTGTCCTGACCCCTGTTCCTATTCCTGATTTCTCCCTGACGTTCCTGTGAGGCTGAGGGTGTTACCAAGGCTTCTCCCTCAGAGCTTGCACTGGTGGTAGCAAAGATTTCTGTGTAGCACAGAAGGGCTCAGAGGGATGAGACTCTTGTCTTGCTGGTGGGGTGCTGGTTGTGAAATCAAGTCAGGCAGCATCAGCAGTTGCTCTCTGACAGAGCTTTCCCTGCAGGAATTGCTGTGTGCATTGGCATGGCCAGCACCTTTGCCTACGCCAACTCCACGCTCCGAGAACAGGTGGCTCTGAAGGTGAGTCCAGCATTTTACCTTTTTCTGTTCCCAGCAAACATCATTTTCCATGCAGAAAATCACCTCTGTGCTGAACCTTCTATTGCAGTGTAGAGCTAACTACATTTATATGTGTACAGATCTGTTTTCTTCTTCCTGCCTCTCCCCACTGATGCTCTCCCAAAGGCCTTGTCCTGCTTTTTTGTGAGAGTGTGGCATAGTAAAACAAAGAGAGGACAGGTCAGGGATGTTGTAATCTGCATTTCCCTCTGTCTCTACCTGGCAGTGCCTATTTGAGCACTTCTCTGCACCTTGGTTTCTCATCATGTACAGCAGAGATGCTAAAGTCTGTTTAACTTGTTACTGATGAGATTTAGCTTATTGTCATTTAGCTAATATTTTGAAATGTTCAGCTGAAAGATTTCACAGATGTATTACTTGCTAGTAGCTTTATAATGCTCTGTGCATTGTATGCCTAGAATATAAAGAAACCAGCAGATCTTTTCAGGTCTTCTGATCTTCTGTGTCAGGAGAGCAGTTCAACAGCACCAAAAGCACAAGGCTAGAATTGCTTTTTTGTTAAAACTACATGGGTGGCACAAGTGCCTGCCTGTGTCTCCCAGCAGCAGTGGATCAGTGTGATCCAGCACTGAATGAAGAGATAAATGGCACAGCCCAGTAACAGATTGCTGTTGCCTTGCACTCCTCACCTCTGGCTCTCCAGCAATGTGCCCCTTAATCTGCCTGCTTTAAATCTCAGCCCAGCAGTCCTGGCTGTTGAACAGCTACAAGGACCTCCTTTCCTAATAAATCAGCTCACAAGAAAAATGGTGCTTGTTTTCCCCTCAGGAATAAGATTTACTCCCTGAAGTTACTGAGGGCAAAGACCCAGGACAGCATCTTCTGCCATCCAGCTTGTCTGTAACATTCCATATTTGTTGGAATGTGAAACTTCCACTTCTTTTGACCTTTGATTATTTCTTCAGTCACAAATGAATGTTCCAGAGCCTCCATGCTTTAGGGTAACACCCAGATGTGCTGCATGGAGTGGTGGAGTGTATTTGATTTAGCTGAGCCTTCCACTGAGTGACTTTGTGTCTATTTATAAAACACCTCTTTGATGAATTGTCACTCCAGCCAGGTGACAGCTCAGAATTTAGGACAATATGTGGAATGGACTTTTATAAATCTGCTTGTCATCTGCATTTTAAACATCAGGAGATTTTTGGTGTCCCAAGAAAGATCCCAACTTTGAAGATACATTCTGCAAGTAATTGGCTGACGTTTTCACCAACTTATTTCAATTAATTCCCATTGAAAAAGTTACCTGAGTGAGGGGCATTTCTGCTTGTGTTTATTTATGTCTTTAAAGACATAAATAAAGCAGGCTACTTCTTAGTCTTGTGTAAATAAATGAATTACTGACCACTTTTTTACATGTTAGGTTGGATTTTTCAGCATTTGCAGGCACAGCTCAAGCCTTGAGATCTCAAACTAAAATAACTCTGCTTCTTTTCCTTGCTCAGGAGAAGAGATCAGTGCTGGTTGTCTTCTGGATCCTGGCTTTTCTCACTGGAAACACCCTGTACTTGCTTTACACATTCAGCTCTCAGCAGCTTTACAACAGGTGGGCAAAATCTGCATTGTACAGGTGATAATTTCCAGGGAGGAAGAGAGAGAAGCCCATTTTTCCCCCATGCTGTGAGAGGAAGTGTGTGTGCCTAAAGGATTTTCTGTCTTTTTTACATCTTTGTGACATCTTCCAGTGCAGGAAAAGAATGTGTGTGTCACCTTTCCAGTGGGTTGTGCTCCTGTCAATAAAGGACATAAGCAGAGTATAAATGGGCCAGGGTGTGATGGTGTCAAAGCAGGGTGGATCCTGTTCAAAATTGACCCCTGAATTCCCATTGTGACCACTGCAGCTGAACATGAAGTGCAAGTGTCAGAGGCAGATGGGGAATAGACCCACTGATTTTCCTCTTCCTGTGATGTTCTCAGTCTACCAAGACTGGAGTGTAGGACAGGAGATGAAATAGTTTTCCTCCAGTGTTCCCAGGGCTTGGAGGCACATGGATCTGAGGTAATTAAGATAACCTTGCCTTTCAAATCCTGAATTAGTTCTCAAATACAGAAAGGTTTGTGCTAATGGATTTGGTTCAGCACTTATTATGAAGCAGACTGGAACAATGACAGGTAGGAAGCAGAGAAAGGGAGAGCTGAGAAGGTTTGAATGTGTGGGTCAGAGTGGGAGAGCCATGGGATTGTCTGGAAGGAGCAGGAATGGCAGAAAGGTGTGAAAGGGAAATCTCCACCACAGGGTAACACTGTGTCTCTGAGGTGAGGTGGTCAAGGTTAAAAGCATGAGTGGGACTAGTTTAAAATAAAGGCCAGGTCATCTTAAATAAAGGGATTTTAGCAATTTGGGTCCATCCTACAGTGTGGAGTGTGGTTTATTCCCAGGGGACAGGGTGGGCCACAGCTCCAAGAAAAGCCCTGTTGCTGTGAGTGCTGCAGGGGTGTCATGCTGGTGGATTTCTTGTTTGCTGTGTGGGGACCTTGGACTGTCACAAGCCAGGCTTGTCAAATTAGAAATGTCTGCTTCAGTTTTGGTTTTTTTTTGCCTTATTTTTCATTTCCTGATTTATTTTTGTTTGTTTGTTTCTAGTGCATGAATAGTAGTAAAGTCTCTGATTCTGTTTCTGTTTTAGGGTGTAATTTTACCTGTTGTGCTGTGCCAGTGTTGTGAGTATTTTAAATTTATGTTCAGGCTTTTCATTTTGGGTTGGTTACTTTACTTTGCTTTTTTGCCTTTTTTTTTTTCCTTTTTTTTCTCTTTTTTTTGTTTTGTTTTGTTTTTGTTTGGTGTTGGTTTTTTTTTTTAACTGTTAAGTTTTTGCTTTCTACCATGAGGCTTTAGCAGGTAAATATCCTGAAGGTGAATCCTGTTTTTTCAGCCTGAGTAGGGTCCAGTTCTCATTATTGCTCAGGGCAGTAGCTCCTGCCCATTGCTGGGTGAAATTCTGCTCTCCCAGACTCCACATTTTTAAGCAGCAAATGTTCAGCCCAGTAAATGACATTATGTAAGGGGCATTAATTTTTGGTTCTGTGGTTCAGGTAAGAGCATTGACAGAGCCCAGCTCTGGTTGTGCTTCAGGCAGTGGCCACTGTCAGAGCTTGAAATGTGTGAAGTTCTCCCCTTCCTGCCATGGCTGCTGCAGAGTTTTCTGTGTCACCACTTTGTTGGATGTGCACAGGAGCTTTAGGGACTGTGCCCCTGTCCAAAGCAGCCTCAGGGGATGTGGGGTGTTCCCAGGGAGCCAGAGCTGTTCTGAGCAGGAATTCCCAGGACAAGCTGTGACACCCAGATCCACAGGAGCACCCCTGTGCACCGAGGGCACTGTCAGCACACCAGGGGCTCTGCTGCACTGGGAAAGGCAGGTTATGGACACTGCTGTAGTCCAGAACTTCACTGGTGTTTGGGTCCTGTTTTGTGACAGTGGCCAGACCTGCTGACCTCAGGAGAAGTGGGCAAAAGCAAAGTCAGGAGGCCCAGAGGAACCCAGATCTGATTTGTGTCTTCCTCCTCTGGGCCTTGAGAACTTCCCTAAAGTTCAGGGGAGTTTCTGGGCACTTTCCAGCCAGCAGTGGACACAAGAAACTTGAGCAAGCTTCTCCTCAGTGGTATTTGAGCTTTGGTGTCTCTTTCAGCCTCATATTCCTGAAACCCAACCTGGACAGGCTGGACTTCTTTGACCTGATGTGGATCGTGGGCATCGCAGACTTTGTGCTGAAGTACCTCACCATAGCCCTGAAATGCCTCGTAGTGGCCCTGCCCAAGATCATCCTGGCTGTCAAGTCAAAGGTAGGAGACTCTTCTTGAGGCACAAACCTTTGTCTTTGATAATTTGATACCTTTACCACACGTTTGCAGCGTGGAATCAGAGAGTCATGGAATGGTTTTGGTTTTAAAACCAAACCCAGTGCCACCCCTGCCGTGGGCAGGGACACCTTCCACCATCCCAGGGTGCCCCAAATCCTGTCCAGTCTGGTCTGGGACACTTCCAGGGATCCAGGGGCAGCCACAGCTGCTCTGGGCACCCTGTGCCAGTGCTAAATATGGATGGAAGGATAAAAACATGGAAATCTGTTGATAAACCTTTGGCAGAAAGTGATCTGGGGATCGAGGCTTGGCTTTTGAGCCATCACCTGAGACCTGAGCAAAGGTTTGGTGCTACCAGCAGTGATTAAAGTCCAGAGAGGTGGGGTGAGCATTGCTTGAGGAGGAATCAGTGCTAGCAGCCTGATAACTGCTTTGCTCATTGACTTTAAGTCTTGTTTTCTGAGTAATCTCTGAAAATTCATATTACTGAAGCAAGAACCTCTCATTTCCTCAGAAGAAGTTGCAAGTATTTGTCTTTTGGCTTCCCACTAGGGTCAAAAAAGTAACTGGGTTAAACTGAAGCTACTGATGCCACAAAAGACAGCATCAGTTCTAATCATGGGAGAAGGAATATTTTATTTAAATGCTTCACATACTTAAATGCTCATGGAACCGTATGTAGAGTCTGCATAACTTTTAGAAGTTTCTCACTACATTTCCTCTCTTAAAACACCTTTTGATACGTTTTTACTTTTACAGCTCTCTCGTGCAGCCTCTCCCTCCACTCAGTAGTGTCCCCATTTCAGGGGCAGATGTAGCAATGTACATTATTTGCATTCATTAAAGAAACTTCCTGGCAGCTGTTGGGGTGAAAGGCACTCAGTAGATGCAAGGTACCAGCATTGATTGCTGAAACTCTCAGGCAGGGCACCTCAGGGGGCATCAAACTGGGAATAGTTTTGCTTAGAAATGACATGGGTGGCAGGGGAGTTGAGCAGTTTATTCCTGCACAGCAGGGCTATCTGAGATGGTTATTAATTTATTTCTGGCAATTGTCCAGCTTTCTTTTCCCTTCTTCTATTATTATTATTATTATATTTTGGGAGATTAATGTGCTGGGTCAGAGCACAATCCAGGCTGGGGAGGGAGGGAGAAGTGATGTGAATAGTCTTCCCAAGATAAATGGCAGTGTTGGAAAAGGTTCACAGCCTTTGCTTGCTTGTCTGAGAGCCATCCCAAGTCCTCATTAATCCTTGTCTGGGAGAAGAAAGAGAAGGGGTCTTTATTTGCAGCTCCAGTGAGAGGCTGGTAGGATCACATCTGTCAAGGGCCTGTAATGACTCACAGCACAGATGCTTCATTTTTAATACCTTTTTCTGGAGAGCAATGTGCCTCACTTTTTTAAAGCCCCTTTTTGTCTCAGGATGTTGGGGATGCTCTCGTTGTCCTCTGGCACCTGGCACTGGTGTCACCACCACCAGCTCTGGGTTTGGTTCTGTCCTGAGCCTGCTGGAAATTAATCCAGCCAAGGCTGAGGTCTGGTGTGACAAACTGGGCAAGGTCAGGCTTGGGAGGGCTCCAGGAGAGCCACAGCACACCAAGGAAATGGGAATTGGTGGTCACATAGCTGAGCCTTCCCTGAGCCTGCTGGAAATGGGAATTGGTGATCACATAGCCATAGACTCCTTCCCTGAGCCTGCTGCTCCTGGCCTGCACAGGCCAGCACAGGTGAGGGGTTCAAATGGAAGCTTTTGCTCAGTTAGAACACTTCTAGTGCAGTTGAGGCACATTAACTTTGACCAACATTTTTATCAATTTTTTTGCCTGAACACATGCCAGATGCAAAGGTTTTCTCTTCCTCCCAGTGTCCTCCAAGCAGTATTTCTGCCTGAAGCCCAGCTTGGAGTTTATTAATTTCTGGGTAGTTGTCACTTAATGGTAACTGCAGAAATAGGCTGCTGGAGAAATATAAATGTAACTCAGTAGAGTTTTTTCAGGGTGGGTGTTTTTATATAGTGAGAAGTTTTTGTGCTAATGTAATTACTCAGAACAGCAGTTTCTTGCCCCCCTAACACAGGGCCTGAAGTGGAGGTTGCTGCACTCTCAGGGCTGGAGTTCAGCACAGAGGGATTTAATCCTGAGCTCCCTTGCAGTCCCCTTGCTGGCAGTCAGCAGTAGATCCTAAATCTTGCCCGTGGATGGGATGTGGGGAGCTTTAATCAATCCTGCACTCGCACTCTGAGCTGGCCTCTTCAGATTCTCCTCATTTTGGAAGTTCAAAGGCACTTGCAAAGCCAATGTGGCTTTTCCTGCTGCTCTTTGGGATTCTGATCTTCTCTGAATACTATGTGGCTTTTACTTTTATTTAACAGTCTTTATATCTCCTCTCACTCTTGTCTGTAGACTGAACACCAACCAATTTTTTGAGTCTTCCCTCAGAGATTGTTAAATCCAGATCTTATTCTCTTCTGGACTGTCTTCATTCCCTCCCTGTTTTCTAGACCATTTCTCCAGTCTGTCAAGATGAATTTGGAATATAATCCTTCTTTCCAATTGTGTTTACAGTTTAGTGTCAGCTGTACATTACTCTGTTCCATCAAGATCATCAATGAAAATAGTGAATAGCACTAAACTCTGCTCACATCAGTTGGGTGCATCTTTTCATTCTGAAAGTAAACACATGAAAAATCTGGGTTAGAACACTCAGTTCCCCCATCCAAAGTACCTGGGTCATGTTTTCCTAGTATGGTCATAGGAAGGGCAATTTTTGGTGTAAATTTCTGTGATTTGTAGCATCAATTTATGCTTTAACAGCGAAAAAGCAAACTAAAATTGAAGGGAAGAAAAGGTTTGTCTTTGCACAGTGGGCAAAATCCATGATCATGGGTGCTTGAAGTGTGGAGCATGAGAGCTGCTTTATTATGAGGATACAGCCAGCCAGAGTTCTCCAAGCCTGAGAAACTCAGAAACTCAAGATCTCTGCAAGCAGCTCCTCCAAAGAATGAGGGAAGACTGAAAATTTGACAAAATAATCCCAGGCTTTCCCAGGTTCCAAAGCAACCTGGAAAACAGAGGCACCAAGAGAGGCTGTGAGACTCCAGTCAGGTTGGAATGCAGGGAGAGAAGAGCTTGTGAATTGGAGAGAAAAGCAGGGCAAGGAAGGTAACCCCAGCATCAGAGGGACCTCACAGCTCTCTGGAGTTTCCAGAAGGACCAGAGGGGTCCCTCCCTCCCCTGGGCTGTGACAGGGACACCGAGCTGGGAACAAGTTTCAGTGACAGCTGAGCTCATCATTCCTTTGGAAGGGGGGGCTTGGCTGAAGGCTCTCCATTAAAAAAGGCAAATAAGATCATTTGGTTCAATATAAAATGAATTAAAGTAAATTAAACTGCAGGAGCCATGTGGCCTGCAGAGGCTTCCATTGTTGTGCACACATCAGGGGCAGCTTTTCATTTTCGCTGCTGAGGAATGACAGCTTGAGGGGGGTGGAATTCAAAATCAGGAAATAAATAATAAAAAGGCACAGTTGCCAAAGATTGCACTTTGGAAATCCCAGGTGCCTGCAGGCCTCCCATCCCTTCCTCATGTTCTTGTCAGCAATCTGAGCTGGAGAAGTGAGTGAAAGATGGGGGGAGGGAGAAGGAAAATCAGACCAAACAGGACTGTAAGGACCTGTTATCCCAAGTACTTTAATCTGTGTATCCCTGTCCCTATAGGGGACAAAGGTACCATGGACATTTTGATATAAGAAAGGCCCTAAGAAAGAATTTTCTCTGCATGGTCACTGCAGAGCCAAGTCACAGGGGGCTGCATTTCCAGGAGAGTGAAAATGCAGAAGGAGAACACTGACATTGGCCTCTCACTGCACCTTTGAAAATACTTGCTTGGTGGTTTCTTCCAGTTGATTGTTTTATTAGTGCTCTTTTTTTTTAAAGTACCATCTCATCAGGTCTGGTCAGAGAAAACCTGGCCTGGATGTGGCAGCAATTGCAAATTCTGCACTTGAACCTTGGACCAAAAGCCTTCTTCAGGTGCACATCATGTTTCCTGCCATAGATGGGTACAGCTCTGCCATGGAACTTGGCACATTCATTTCCATGTTCCTTCTGAAGCTGCACCTTTTTTTTTGTCTTAAGGGAAAAAAAAAGCTCTTGGAGCATTTGAGTTCTACAGAAATACAGAGCTGGCTCACTGATGATTTTTAATAACAGATACCCAGGCAAAGATGTTCTTGGTCCTTGTCTGAGCAATATGGAATTTATTCCTGCTCTTCCCTCAGTGTGACTGAAGAGCTGTTCCCAGGCAGGGACAGCCCATCCTCCCAATCCCCTCTCCTCTCTGACCTTGGATCCTCTTTGGGAGAGCTCACTCACAAACAGATTCACCCTTCATGGTCTGAGCTTGGGTCCTCCTGAGCCACAGGAACTCCAGGATGTTCTGCAGAGTCCTTTCCCTGCTGCAGCTGGGACTGATGTGCTGTCCCAGAGTCAGAAGTGTGGGATGTGTTATTTCCAAAATTAAAAACTAACTGAAGCATAGGAGCAGGTACTGAGGAGCAGGGACTCCTCTGTCCCCCTCCCCAAACTTGCTGTGCAAGTCACTGCTACTGCAACTCCTTTTAAAGATCATTACTGAACTTTAAAAAAATCATTGCTCTTGTGCTTTCCCAGTTCAACTTTCCAGTTTAAGATACGAAATATGTGATTTTCAGAAGTGTTGTGCCCTAGCTAAAATTCTCATTTTCCCCTCTAGTCCCACCTTGACATTACTCCTTGTTAGTCCTGCATGGATTTTCACCAGCCTCCTCCATGCCACAGTGCTGTTTGCTGTGTAAATCTGGGAATTTTCTCTGTTTTCCTGCTCCTACCCAACACTTGATCTATTGGCACCATGACCTGGAATCTCAGCAGAGCCTGCTCTCCTCTGATCCAAATTGCCAGCAGGTCTCCAAAGCTTTTTTGAGCATCTCCCTGTTTCAGAACATGCCCTAATGCTGCTGGCAGCAGAACAAGTGAGACTTGGAGCTTCCCTCGAGTGCTAATCACACCTGGCAGCTGCCTCATTGCAACTTCTCTCACTTCCCTTGCATCCCCACCCCGACTGGGCTGTGTCAATCCTTGCTGTGCCTCTCTGCTCCTTGTGGGGAGGCACTGAAGCAGAGCCTTATGGCAGAGGAGGCTGCTCAGGGAGGCTCTGGGGAATCAGCACTGCCTCTGCTGCTGCAACCTGCCCCCTTTGCTGTGCCTAGGGTGGAATTCCATTTTTAATTATACTGCTCCACGTTATTTTTTCTGTGGGACTTCTCCCCTCCATCACCACGCCCCAAGGATGAAGGAGAGGGATTGAAAAAAGCTGGTGCAGCAACTGGAAAGTTCACAAGAAACAAAGAGGCTGCTGGAAGAATATTCTACAAGTTCAAGTGGAGTGCTACGCTGGAGAATTAAATCCTGTCCTTTACTTTGCCAAATAATTCCTATGTGAGTCCAGAGAAGTCAGGTAGAGCTGCAAACTGAAGTCAGTGGTTGAGCTTTTAATGGTAATGTGATCTGTAAAATGAAGTGCTTTATAAAAAGTCTAATCCCAACACCTCAGCTTGGGCACCAAAACAACCTTACCTACACCTTTGTCTTCCTGTGTCTCAGGTTCTCATTTAGAAAATCCAGAGAAAAGCTGCCCCTGAGGTCAGCCAGCAGCACGAAAATAAAGGGGTTTTAAAAGTGTTTTCTGTAGTGCTGGTGTCGTAAAGGGACTGAAGAAATTCTAGGAATGTGCTCCTCTGAGCAGAGCTCAGATGGCAGGAAAGGATCAGATGCAGATCTGCCATCAAGGAATGAGGATGTAACAGAATCCCAAGAAATTACATTCTCAATGTGCAAAACCAGTCAGTGCATACAGACTGAAACCCTGCACACACAGACCGAAATCCTGCACAGAGACTGAAATCTGCACACACAGACTGAAATCCTGCACACACAGACCGAAATTCTGCACACACAGACTGAAACCCTGCACACACAGACCGAAATTCTGCACACACAGACTGAAACCCTGCACAGAGACTGAAATCTGCACACACAGACTGAAACCCTGCACACACAGACTGAAATCTGCACACACAGACTGAAACCCTGCACACACAGACTGAAATCTGCACACACAGACTGATATCCTGCACACACAGACTGAAACCCTGCACAGAGACTGAAATCTGCACACACAGACTGAAACCCTGCACACACAGACTGAAATCTGCACACACAGACTGAAACCCTGCACACACAGACTGAAATCTGCACACACAGACTGATATCCTGCACACACAGACTGAAACCCTGCACAGAGACTGAAATCTGCACACACAGACTGAAACCCTGCACACACAGACTGAAATCTGCACACACAGACTGAAACCCTGCACACACAGACTGAAATCTGCACACACAGACTGATATCCTGCACACACAGACTGAAACCCTGCACAGAGACTGAAATCTGCACACACAGACTGAAACCCTGCACACACAGACTGAAATCTGCACACACAGACTGAAACCCTGCACACACAGACTGAAATCTGCACACACAGACTGATATCCTGCACACACAGACTGAAACCCTGCACACACAGACTGAAACCCTGCACACACAGACTGAATTCCTGCACACACAGAAGGGAAAGTGCAATTGTATGAAAATGCCCAATTCCCCTCTTTCAAAACAAGTGCTTGGTTTGAGGTATAAAAATGGTTTTTCTGTGTGGTGAAGGAGGCTCAGAAAAATGGGGGGATTGTACACAAGTCATTGCCTTGTTTTTTTAACTGAGTGCTGAAAAAAGGAATCCAAATTTCACCATGTGGTATCTGAGGCTCATCAGCAGAGCTACTAAAATTAGATCCCAGCACAGCCCTTCCCCACGTGTGCTAATGAAGTGTTTGATACCAGCAGCAGCAGCTCCCACTGAGCTCCTCAGAGGAAGCAGGGCCAGCATTGCCCTTCTCACTTTTGGGCAGGTTTAACCCTTGGTGAGAGCAGAGCCTTCCTCCTGTTCTCTCCCCCACCCTCATCAGAAATAATTCCAGGTAATATCCTATTTAATCTCTGCAGCTCAGCTGGTCCTGCACGGTGCAGTCCTGCACTGGGGCTGGCTCAGGCTCACCAAAAAGGCTCTGTTCATCTTAGAGAGATGTTCAATCCCTTTACAGTGCATTCCAGAGAAAATTCCCAGATTTACACAGATTTTTGGGGCATAGGAAAGGTCCCCTGTGACAGAGACAGGCCTTGCAATGTTTCAAGCTGTGGTGCCAAGTCAGATGCACAGGAGAAATAATTATGTTTGTGCTTCACATAACACACAGGTCTAATCTTGAAGAAAAAAAAAAGCTGATATATTTTAGCTGATTTTTTTCAGATAAAATGCAGCTTGAGACAAAGATTTGACTTTGAAAAATGTAACCTAGATAGCCAAGAGATAAGAGCTGAGAAGTGACAGACAGGTTTGTGGAGTGTGCTTCCCACTGATGGGTGCTGTCTGCAGTAAGTTGCTGCTATCAGAAATCTACATTTTGCTGCTGAAACTGTAGGGAATAATCCTCATTTTCAAGCTTCTGGCTCAGAAGGAGGGCCTCACTTCTGCATCACCTTTGTAGAATTATTTCTGATTTTCTGGCACTTTTCCTAGTTTAAGGAAGGGCCTGGTGTGGTGCACTGAGATGCCTGACAAGACTTAGGACTTTCTAGTTCTCTTCAAGTGATGCTCAGCTTCCCTTGTATTCCTCCCTCCCTCCTGGAATCTCTCTAAATTTATCAGCATTAATGATGAGGTGGGTGCTGCTGTTAAGGGGCTGCATGGAGGGATGCATCCCTTAAAACTTCACTTCACTCCTGGGAGGCTCTGACCAAGTTTCTAGCTACTAAAAAATCCTGGTGCCCTGCAGTTACCCCTGAAAACAGAAGATTTGGTTAAACTGAAGATTTATCCCTTCGATAAGGGAATTGTGAAGGCTCTGGGGAGGGTGGAGAGGTTGTGGTTGGATACTGAAGTTTGTCCCTTGCTGGCATTGTCACCTCCCCGGGCTGGCAGTGCCGGGGCTGCCCGGACCCGGCTCTCCTTGCTGTGCGCTCGGTGTTCCATGCCTCGGGAGCTTTGCTGCTGCAGAATTCCAGCCGGGATGCCCGGGATGCTTCTGCTGCAGCCCTGGCTGATGCAATGGGGCAGCAAGCAGTGACCTGTCCCAGCCCAGCTGCTGCGGCGGGGATCGATGGAGGGCGGTGGGAGGGAGGGACGAGCTGGAAAAAGCAGAGTTCGCTCCTTTCTCTTGCTGGGAGCTTTCATCAGAGCCGTGCGGAGGGACACGGCGACAGCTTTGTCATTTCTGCCACAGGAGCGCCCGAAATAAACGATGATTGCATCTCAGCGCCAGGCTGGAGGGACACCTCTGTGCTAATTTAATCAATTCTGGCGTTTTTAGCCGCTGCTCTGTGTTCGCTCCGCGCTGCCACCCGGGAGTGGTGCGGAGGAGGGGACGGGGATGGGGATGGGGATGGGGATGGGGATGGTGATAAGGATGGGGATAGGGACGGGGATGGGGATGGGGATGGGGAGGGAAGCAGCCCGGCCCGCTAGCAGCCGCTGGTGTGACCTCACTCGCGTCCCGGGGGACATGAGATCATGAGCGTGCCAGAGCTGTGGGAAGGATTGGATTTGTCGGGAGCAGCAGGATGGCCTGCGAGTGATCTCATCGCAGCCCCCGGGGAAGGGCGCTGGCTGCTGCCAGCCCGGCTGCCAGGACTCAATCCCCATCCCCACCTCAGCAATTAGTGATTGGCCTGCGATGACATCACTGATGACAGAGCTATCTGGGACAACACAGCAAAATTCCAGGGGAATTTCCCCTTCTCCAGGAGCTTAGCAAATAAAAGGATTTTATCAGGACAAACCCAATCTTTCAGTCCGGATAATGTCATTACAGATTAGGCTCCGTTCTGGGCTCGGTTTGGCCCCAGCTGTCCCTGTAAACATCGGGACAGAACAAACTGGGGGTGGCCCTGAATTAGACACTTACTCAGGCTCTGGTGAAGGTGGACAAAGGATTTTGCCCATTCTTTGAGTCTCTTTTGAAAGAGAACAATTTCAACCAGCTCTCTTCCCCCTTCCCACATTGAGGTCTTCAGGAAGGTTTGGTCCCTTTGAGTTTTAAGTGCCCTGAGGGTTTAATTTTCAGCGCCAGTGTTTTAGTCTGTGCACTGCCCAAGAGCCAACACACACCTGAGGGGAAGGGCAAGGATGCTGTCAAACATAATTAATTTCATTCTTTGGGATTACCTAAAATGTTGTCAGGATGACTGGAGTCACTTTACATTGAATCCCTGTACTCTCAGAAGGGTTGTAAGGTCAGAGAGATCTAACTTGCTTTCCTTTTCTCACTGATAATAATATCTACAATTTACATCATATTAATTCCATATTAACCTTTGCTTTTCTGCAGCTTTGTGCAAATACAGTTTATTGCCTATCCATAACCTGCTCTAAAGTCTGAAATTCCAAAATGCAGCATAGTGACAGAGCCCTGTGGAGGAATGAAGGGATATTTATCCTTTCTAGGCACAGAGTTCAGGGGCTGCAGGGAAAGCTGCATCTCTTGAGTGGGGTCTCTGCACCATTTAACAGTGCATAGATCAGTGAACAAATTAAATGTTCTTCTTTTGCCTTGCTGATAACAATCACATCTCCCTTGCCTGGTTGCCTTGCAGGGGAAGTTTTATCTGATCATCGAGGAGCTGAGCCAGCTGTTCCGCTCGCTGGTGCCCATCCAGCTGTGGTACAAGTACATCATGGGGGATGATCCCTCCAGCAGCTACTTCCTGGGTGGGGTCCTGATCATCATGTACAGCCTCTGCAAGGTGAGCACCACCCCTGAACAACCCCGGGAGCTGTGCAGGAGCAGGGGGAGCAGCACAAGGGACAAATGCACCTTTAGGTTGTGGCTGTCCCTGCCCAGCAAACTGCAGCGTTGCTTCAGCTGCCAGAGGCGTTTTGCTGTGCAGCATGTGGGCATTGCTGGGCTGGGGGAGGATCTGAGGCTGCTCCTGGTGTTGCATCAGACTCATGAAGTCATTGCTGCTCTGTTAATCCCTCTCTGCAGAGGTCTCAGAGTTTCTTTTCCCTGGGATTCTCCTCGGGGTTGCTGTTCCCCGAGGTAATCAGGTTTTTCATCTTCTCTTTGCCCTGAGTGTTTCACACCAGAGCCAGAGCAGACAGGCTGAGTCCCCAGTCTGTGTTTCCAAGGCTGTTTATTCTTCATTATCTCAGTTCTGTCCCAGCTCTGCCAGGCCTCCCTGGCAGGGGCATTATCTCAGTTCTGTCCCAGCTCTGCAGGGCATCCCCAGCAGAGCAGGACTGGGCGGCTCAGAGAGCCCCACACCTCATGTACAGCACCCCTGACCCAACCACCGTCCAAAATGCACTTTTTATTGACAGAATTTTACCAATGCCCACTGCCTATGCTAACATGGCATTTCTACTCTAAACCAATCCTTGTAATCCAACTCAGCAGAAAATGGGGGAAAAGAGCAAGAACAAGGAGCACAGGGGCCACTCCCCAATTCCTCCCTCTTGTCTCTTCAAGCCCAGATACTGAAAATCCCAGATTCTACATTTACATTCTGTGATAAACTAAATACTACTTATTTTGAATTCTCTCAGCTTGTGATTCTTCATACACTGTGGGCATTCACTGCCATGGCAGGGATCAGAGGCAGTGTCCTCCTGGGCTCTGTGTGAGGCTCTGACCCCCCTGTACAGATCCCAGACCCCCTGTCCAGTCTGCAAACCCTCCAGGGTGGCCACAGGGATGTCCTGGACTCCAACAGAGGCTGCAGGGGAGGGGGAGCTGCTCCTGGGGGAGAATGGGTGCTGCTGGCTCCACACCTCCAGTGTCACCCAGAGGTGGCTGCACACACTCCTGGGGTTGTCTCTGAGCTTTCCTCTGCCACTCACAGTCCTGGGTGCAGCAGGGACAGAAAGCAGCAGCCAAGTCCTGCCTGCATAAAACAAGTCCCATTCTCAGTCCTGGTCTGGCTGATACAAGCAATGGGCAGGAGTAATTCATGTTTCCTCAAAAATAAGAGCACAAAGTTGGTACAAGTGTAGATGAGTGGGTGTGATTTAATCAGAAGAGTCCCAGGTCTAGAAATAATTGTAATTCTAATGCTGTGTATTAAACCCTGCCCAGGGGTAACTGAAGCAAACTGTGATAAACCAGATATTCCCCCCTCTGAGAAGGGCCAGGCTTGCTCCATCCCAGATCCCTGTCTGTGCCCATGGCTCTGCAGGAGCAGACTGGAAAATGAAGAACAGGGAATATATCCAAGCTGGGAACAGCTCAGAGGAGCAGAGCAATGCTGAATCACAGTGCAGCTCTGTGTTGGGTAGCATTAGGGTCACACAGCCCCTCCTGCTGAGGGCTCTTGTGAGCAAATGAGGCAGAGGAGGCCATGGCCAGGGGAGTGATGTGGTCACAGCAGGTCTGAGACCGAGCCAGGGCAGAGCAGATGGTGCCAGGCAGGAGCACACGAGGCCAGGGCAGCTCCTTGCACACCTCTCCAGCCCTGTCCTGCCCCTCTCTCTGCTGTGGGGGAGCATTGCTGCCCTCTCAGAGGGGTCACTGCCTGGAGTCCCTGCAGTGTCCACCCTCCCCTGCCCCTTGGCAGCTCAGGTGTGCAAAAACACATCCAAGGGATCTTTCTTCTTCCCTGCTTGCAAAAGTAACACCTGGAAAAGGGATGCAGTTCCACCATTCTTACACCTGGAGATTCCTCAGAGTGGGGAGGTGCTGGTGGGGAATTCTGCTCCTTGGAGCAAGAGCAGCCAAGCTCCAAACCACAGCAGGCAGGGAAAGAACTCCCAGCCAGGGTCAGCCAGGGTCCTGCAGCTGCAGGACAGAGCCACAGCAGTGAGGAAGGCTCAGGGTGAGGATGAGGAGTCACCCCAGGGGCATCTGGAGCCAGGCACAGCTGAACTGACAGCAGCACCTTCAGAGCACTGAGACCTCCATGAGCTGAGACCTGCAGGGCTGAGCTTAGCTCAGGGACAGGGGCTGTGGGAGGGACAGGGGCTGTGGGAGGAGAGCCCAGCTGAGGCTCTGCAGGGCCTGGCACAGGTTCCTCAGGGGTTAACTCCATGTTCCTGTCCTGTGAAGCCTTTAGAGGGAGTGTTGGGCTGATCTGGATTGGAAAAGCAGCTTCACTTTGGGAATTTGTGTCCAGTCAGGGTTAGCCCTGTGCACACCAAGACTTTGCTTGGACAGGGGAGCTCCTGTCCCAGTGCAGGAGCCCTGGCTGTGCCCATCCCATTTCCAGGCACCAGAGCTGCAGGTCCAGCTCCTTCCTGAGACACTGAGAATATCCCCAGAGGAGTCCACATTAGCAAAGCCACAAACCACATTAGAAAAACCACAGAAGCCAATTTGGCACTGAGAGCTCCTGTGCTCCTGGCAGAATCCCAGGGCTGGGCTGGGGCTGTGTCCCCTTCCCCTGCACAGGGGGCAGGAGCACTTCCAGGAGGCTCTGGGAGCTGCTGGGAGCTGTGCTGGTGCCTCTGTCTGGGCTGTGCAGCCATGAGCCTCTGGTTTTGGTGGAGAAATCCCAGGTGTTCACAAGCAGAGCATCCAGGCTGTGTTTTTGCCCTGTCCCTGTGTGTGACCCAGCTGAGAAATAATGGCTGGTGCAACAAAAACGGGTGAGAAATGGATGTTGGCTCTCTGAAACATGCAAATTTGGGGCTGCAGGGAGCTCCAGAGGGAGAGAAATGAGGAGGGAGAGAGGAGATCTTGGAGCAAAAGCATTGGAGTCATCTGTGAGCAGAGCAACCAGGAAAAGCTGGGATTGCACTGTGGAAAAGGGCTGATCCCCATCCTCGGTAGGAGGGGGAACCTGTGGGGCAGGGGGCAGCCCCAGTGGTGGCTGCTGAGTGGAAACATTCCTGGAAGGAGCCTGGGAGCCCTGTCTGAGCTGACTGGAATCATCACTGGTGCCTTCATTTGCTTCCACATCCATTGCAGGATGAGCTCATTGGCGTTCCCTGCAGTGAGCCCACTCAATCACCAAAACACAAACAGCACAGAGCAGCTCCACTCTGGGGCTGTGCAGGGCTGCTCCAGCTCTGCAGCTGCAGCTTTGCAGCCTCCCCTGCCCCCAGGTGACAGCCACAGCTCTGCTGTGCCACCAGCCCCAGCTCTGCTGTGCCACCAGCCACAACTGCTGTGCCACCAGCCACAGCTNACCGGCTGCCCCCCCAGCCACAGCTCTGCTGTGCCCCCAGCCACAACTGCTGTGCCACCAACCACAGCTCTGCTGTGCCACCAGCCACAGCTGCTGTGTCACCAACCACAGCTCTGCTGTGCCACCAGCCCCAGCTCTGCTGTGCCACCAGCCACAGCTGATGCAGGGCTGCTCCCTGCACTGTCACTTTTTCACATCTTGTTCAGTTCAGTGTCTCTCCCTGTGCTCTGCCAGAAGACAGGGAAGATAAAGATGATGGATTGGATTAGGTTTTCAAGCTATTTTCTTTATTTTTTTTCTTTCCCCTTACCCCTTTTTCCCCTTTCCCCTTTTTCCCCTTTCCCCTTTCTCCTTTTTCCCCTTTCCCCTTTCCCCTTCCCTTCCCTT
>VXBR01008713.1:0-29513 GCA_013400215.1 Cisticola juncidis
ATTTTTTAACCCTCCACCATCATACAGACCTCAGTATTTTGCTCTGACTTTGATTTATGGATATGGATATGGAGAACAGAATTCACACTGAATTTTTTTGTATCAGGGGCATATATAAAAATCTGCTTCCAAAAGTCTTATCTGGACCTATGTGTAAGCAAATCACCTTAATTTTCTTTTTGAACTTGACTAACACTATTGTGTGAAAAAAAGAAACGTTCCTTTTTTCAGCATAAAGAACCAGCATATCTCTTACAACTATTTTGAAGAGCACACCTGACTTCATGCTCCATAGCATTCCTCTCTAAGTCTGTGACAGTAACAGAGAAAACAATGGAAATGAAAGGGCCATTTTAAAGACCAGAATGACTCAGTTTTTGTAACAGGCAACCAGGTTGGAGAAATTCTGATGCAGGATATAGCACAACATTATGACAAATGTTCTACAAGGTCTTCTGAGATGTATTTGCAATTCCATGGGTAAAGCTGGCATGTCCAGATTTGGCATACTGTATCAAGTGTAGGGGTACACTTTGAAAGGTATGAGCACCATTTTTGTTAATTTCAAAGGAACAGAAACACAAACTGAGATATTATCAACCTGTAACCGGGGTATATGATAAGACAGTTAGACCTAGCTTTAGAGATAGGGGCAACGTGCCTTGTAGTATGGGTCTAAACTGTTCAGATAGGAACATGTACAATCAACATCTTAAAAATATATATGAAAAGAGCAGAAGGAGAAGCATGCAAAGGTAGACAAGAAAAAAGTTCCCATAAAAGCCTTGAATTGTGGTTTCTCGTTGCTGCTTAAGGACTGGATTCTCCTTTTCCTTCCATGTTCTATTCAACTTCAGATTTTCAACATTTGGTAGGACTTAATATTAGGACTGGAGTGTAGTCCACTAGAAATATTTTTTGAAGGAAGAACATCAGAAAGTTAGCATTCCTGTAGCTGGAGAAAATCTTTCTGGTCTTATGGTCTTGTGATCCATGTCTACACGTACGCCAAACATTGACTGGAACTTATTCTGCAATTTCATAAAAAAAGGGATGGCTAACACAGTCAATGAACATTAGATAAATGTAACAGGATATCTTTCTCTTGTTAGTTTTTTTAGTTTGTTTTGTATTTTGTTGGATTTCTTTTGGGGGGGGTGTTGCAGTGCAGGTGGATGGTGAATTTCTGCTGCCTTCCTGGAAGCGTCCCCGCTAGAAGGCGCTTGGGCACGTACACAGACAGTCACCCAATCCACGCACACACGTCACGGATAGCTCGGCGAGTGAAAGGCAGGAAGGGTCTCCTCTGTAGAGTTCCAGTGGACAGACACCTGCCAAAGGGGTACAGGGACAAAAGACCTGAATCAATGGAGGGTCCAGGTTTAAGTACAGGGCAAGCGGGTGCAGAGCAGAGCATCAGGGGCCACAGGTCTGAGGGCACAGGGACGGTGCATAGGTGGGCAAAGGGTGGTAACCAGTAAGCAGTGCTAGGGTGGATAGGTGGGGATACAGGGGCCAGTGGGGAAACAGGGAAAGGAAAGGTTCTAGGGAATGAACATATATCGTAAATGCTGAACCAAGGTGTCAGCAACTTAACTTAAATCAACTTAACAAATCAGTGGAACAAGAGGATCCAGAAGATATTAGCATGAGGCTGCAAAGAGTCATGGTAGAAAAACCCTTCTCACCATAACTATAGTGGCATTTCTCTTCACATACTCTGACCCCTCCAGGGTAGAGACATAAACACTTTGATGGCAGGCCCCAGGCCGCCACAGGGGGGTAGTTTTGTTTTTTGTTTGGTTTGGTATTTTACATGAGAAAATAATACAAGGAAATATTTTTAATTATTTTTAAGCTAATTAGTAAATTATTAAATCCTAAAAATTTCATTACAAATGTTACTTAATATTGCAAATGACAGATCTCATTTCCTCTCTGCTGTTGAAATACATCAGCTAAGACGATAACTCTCTTTACAACAATATCAATTTGTATTCACAATGAAACAGTTTGTAGAAAAGACTTATTCATTATCTAGAAGACTGGAAAGGTTTCCACAGTATTCTGCTGGCAATAAGCTGGTAGAAGCACCACTTAAGAAAGCTGACATTACATTGTCCATTACTGAGCACAGGGATAATGAACATGTTTTGATTGCTTCTGAGTTTCGTTCCTCCTTCGGTGCTGCAGTGTTAACTTCAAATAAACTACAAAATTTTCAAACCACAATCTAGTACCATTGAATAAGGTTACAGGTTTGTTTTTTTGGTGTTTTTTTTTTTGTTTTTTTGGTTTTTTTTTTGCATTGTAGGCAAAATGAATCAATGTTCCTTTTAGCTGCTCAACTTAGCCCATGCTACAGATACATCTAAGATCAGACTTTTAATATCGGTATCCTCTAAAGTGAAAAAACATTTTTTTTTTCAATATACTGAAAGGATCTTTCCTCATTAGCAGAACACCATATTTTTTTCTATAAATATAAAGCAACAGAAAATGAAAATATCTAGGCATAAATTTTACTGTTAAGAGTTTAATTTGAAAAGATAACGCTTTCAGAATGACACATCTGCTCCAAGGGGTTGTTCTGCCAATTGATAGTAACAAAAAGATTCAGAAATTAATATTATGGCTCCACAAAATTTTGGCAGGGTCCAAGAAGATTTTAAAGGAAGGCTAATACTCTTCACTGTCTCTTGGAGAATGTAGGTATCTCTAGGACACTAAAATTAAAAGATAAAAGTATTATTCCTTTCAAGACATTTGTGTGACTTTTAGTCAATGAGCATTTTTTTAAAAATTATTATTTTAAACAGTAGACTCTTAGGTGCTAAAATAAATAATACAAGTGTTATCTCCTTCAGTGTCAAGTCACAAGTGTAATGAGAAAAAAGGGGGTTGATTTTTACTTTTCTTTTAGAGTTGCAACATTAATATGCTATGAACATTTGCAGAACCATACCAGAACTGATTTATGTGGCATTAAATATTTCAAACAACTGCCTGGAAGCAATGCCCTCAGGTAGTCCCTATACTAGCCAGCTACCATGTTAAGAGTAATGTAATTCCCACAAGTGCTACTTTCCAGAAATATTACTTTTTTTAACATGACAGCAAATGCATCGTGACAGATATGTTTGATGGAAACAGAGGAAAAATGTTTTTTTTATATAAAGTCCTTGTAACAATGATTTTTTAATGAACTGGGAAGTAGCACAGATATTAGCAGATACTTTATTTTTTCTGAATCAAAATAGACATGTCTTCAAAGATGACCAGAATACAGAGGTGCCATCTTTACATCCATCATTTCTTTTAGTCTTATTTAAGCTATAATGTTATTGAAGCAGTAAGAAATGCTTGCTCTTTCTGTACCATTTCTCCATTTCTCATTCAGTCTAGACTGTGTGATCAGAGATAGCTTCTGTCTAATTTAAAACTATATAAAATGCAAAGAACACTATTCATTTCAGAAGTCAAAGATGAGGGCAATATCTCAGCATGATAATAGTATGAAATTTAGATGTAAGCTCTTCTTGTGGTTTCATGTAGTGTATTTTGTTTTACTTTGGTTTGCTGTCAAGCAAGAAAAGTGCAATATTTGAACAGAACAAAATTCAGGTCTGTCCCTAACTTAAAAAAAAAAAAAAAAAGTACAAAACTTATGCACAGTGGAGTCAAATTATGGTATTTTTTCACTCATATTTACCTCCAGTTTGCTTTTGTAATTTGCTGCTGATTTACATTACTAGAAATGAAATTAAATGCCAACTCTATGGAGTCCAGAGATCTAATTATAAATAAAACAAATTTTCAGGTGGTGAGCATGGGTAAGACATACCTGCTGGTCATTAAAAGCTCACAAAAAGTGGAGATCAAAGAAATCATTCTGTCAAAAGAAGTTCTAAGTGAAATCTTGTGTAGCTTCAAGGAATGAATAAAGGATGGTGAGACAAGAAAAGAAAAATAATGAATTTACATAGGACCAGTGAAAATCTGCTAAAAATATACAGCTAAGAGTCCCACAGGATATTATTCTCATTCCCAAATTTTGGGAGTTAGGGCTTCTAAAAACAACACTAACATTTAAATTATTTTTCAGTATACTTGCCAGCATGACACAAGGAAGAGAAAGAACACCAGTCGTCACTGGGCAATGTTTTGCTTCTCCATAAGAGTGCATACTTTCAGAAGAAGAATGGGATGATAATCAAATCACATCCTTATTTATGTGCTTGCTGTAGAATCTGTGTTGGTTGTCTGCTTGTTTTCTTTTTTTCATTTTCAGTTTGGAAACTTGATCTTTTTATATTTCTCCTTGCTGGGAACCCCTCTTTGCTCACTGCAAATATACCTTGGCATTTTATTATTGAACAATGAGTTCAATGTGTGTGACACTTTTATCCTATACTTTTATATTCTAGACATATTTTCCATGCTTCACAGTATGCATTGGGCCAGAAATGCAAGTCATCTGCATTCAGATGTGCATTGGGAGTGCTCCTTCACAATGAGTACAATGAGCAATAGAAGTCTAATATATTGCTCCAGTTTTGCTATAGCCTAGTTTTCCCTTTCAGCTTCAGGATATGGAATTAACATGTTGCATGTGGAAACAAGGAAAGATTTCACTTCTTCTAGAGTGTAATTGCTGTTCTTTGCTTGGGACACAGATACAGAGACATTCCAAAAAATGAATAAATCAGTTCAGGTGATTTCTAGTCTGATAAGTTTTCATGGACAAGTTTCATGTGAAGCAGTAAAATACACTTCTTTTTTTTTTTTCCCTACAAATAATTTTGAATATTAGTCATCAACCATTAATTGTACATATTTTTGTAATTTTCTTCTCCAGGATAGACTTTTGCTGAGGTTCAAACTTAGCAGGATTTTTTGTCCGTGTTTTAGCTTCCTTTTCCATCTAAAGAAAATGAGAACAAAATAAACATGTAATTAATTACCAGTCTTAGGATAAGACTGTAGAAAAGAAACACTCCCATGTTTATCTGCTAGCAGAAGTGGTTTATTTAAATCAGTGAGGAAACTCAGTGCTGGAGAGATGGCGCTCAGAAGGAAATGGAAGGAGATGAAAAAGAGCAGTACAAATTACTCATCCATGTGGGATCTAAAGTTACTCAGATACAAACAAAGGTGAGTACTTTGTCCTGAACTTCCAGTAAAATTGTGGATAGGAAGCAACATTTCCTAAGAGGAATATACAGAGTTGCATTCCAGGTAGAAGTACACATGTAGAATAATACAGGAAGAGAGTAAAGGTTAAAAATGAACATTTTATTGAAGGTCGGGATAATCGATTTTAGTAGCACTTGCACTCAGTTAAAGAGCATTTGTTGGCAGCTGAAATTTTGGGTCATCTGTTGTCTAAATGACAATAGTTTTTTCTTGCAGACATTGAAATAACTTGTTTCTATATGACAGTGAAGGTAATTTTCTGTATCATTCATTATGTTTACATTTCTTACTTCATAATGATTTTTGATAAGTCACCTTAAAAAGTCTATATTTACTATGGATTTTACTGACTAAAGGAGAATAGTTTTAAATTTAGCAGACTACCTCAAGTACATTAGCCATCCCTTTCATTCCTACCAACCTCATGTTTAGTACTATGGGTCATTCTCTTTGAGAAAATTATGTGTGATCTGTGTAAATTGTTGTGTTAATATACATTGTTAGTGTTGTTATGATTTGGCATATTTAGGTTCAATTTCCCATCTTTTTAAAGACTGAAATGAAAGTTTAACATTAATGAGATACATAAGCTTACCCAAAATGTTTGGAGTTTTTTAAATATATTTGTGTGCAATGAATAAATATGAACAGCTAAGAACAATTTTCTGATAACTCAAAATAGGATAACAGTCTCTTGATTATATGCTCTGGATCTGTATTTTCATGCATTCAAACACCATCAGACAGTGGATAAATAGAAAATTAGAATTTAGAAATTATATATAATTTAGATATTATCAGAATTTAATTAATTTGAGTTGAGAAATTTATTTGATACCTAACAAAGTTAGATGATCTAGCTGTCAGGGGTTTGTCCATCATTGTTTTCCATTGTAGCAGACTTGGGGACAAGTAGAGCACATGAGGAGCATTCACCATCTTGTCTTTTTTCCAGCTGCCACACAGAGTTAAGCTAAGGGAGTGAATGTCTTCTGTGCACCTTCTCTTTTTTGGTATACTTTTGCTGTTAATTTTGCTGCTGTTACTGTATGTTTCTTTCTCCACTGAGCTTTGCTTTCAGTAAATTCAGTTAATTGTTATCTCAACCCATGTCTGTCTTTGTCCCTCTCTTGGCAGAGAGGATGGGGGAAGGAAAACAGCTTATCCCAACAGAATGGCAGATGCACATTTGTCCACAGCTGAAGCAGAGGTTATTGATAGCATGAGAAAACTGGAAAACTTGTAAAGTGGTTCCAACAAATAAGTAGCCATTTACTAGAGCATACTAAATATAAACTGTAGTATAAAGACATAGTAGGCTGAAATAAAATATTGCAAAATTACCACAAGACTGGGATAACTCAACAAAAGTAACATAATTGTACACTCACTATCATCCCAAATTAATCAATCATCTAGAGTTCAGCCTCATCACACAGCCACCCTGTTAACTTTACACAAAGTCTCATGATTCTTAATCATCTAAAGTAGGATAAATTTTCATTTTAGTGAAGAAAATTTTCAGCAGATTAGGCAAACTCATATTTTAATACTAATGAAAGCCTAATAACTAAATAATATATTTTAAAATTTTTATCCTATTGGGAGACCTGATATGGCACTTTGTGACTGATCAACAAACTCCTGCAATGAAAGAAATCTCAGTAGAAATGGATCAAGTTGGTGTGTCCAAGAATCTCAGGGAGTAGTGCAAAGAAACAGACCTAATCTCAACACAGAAGGACCAAAGGGTGGCCTTTGTTTCAGGTACACCACTACCAGCAGTTGAGCTGGACAACTGGTGGTGGAAATGTTTCTGCCTATGTTCATGAAAAGTGTAAATATTTCCCTGAATCAGCCACACCAACAAGAAGGGGAGTGAATATGTGTCTCAGCCCAACACAGAGTAGAAAAACAAAGCAACTGATAAAAGAATTTCTAAGATAGCAAAAGGCTTGAGCTGGTTTTAACCCATGTGTTAGTTTCTGCTGACTGATGATACCCAGGATGGTGATAGTGGGCATACCACACCCACTGGGAATGACAATCATAATGATATTGTGATAGAACTGTGCACTGGATTTGCCATGTTTTGCTAACTGTGACTTATATTTGGTGGTGTTACACAGTTTATTTTGAGTCACTCTGATAAATCAGAAACCCTTTTCAACATCAGATATATTTACAATAAGTAAAACTGGTATTAAATACTACAACCTCCACAATCTCAAAGGACCCAGTGAAAGTGTACTGCACTCTGACATATTTAAAGTGGGTAAATCTGTCAAGCAGCTTATCTCACTATTTGTCATAGACAAAAAAATAACCTGCTCTGTGGGTGTATAAAAATCGTGACTGTGGGTTCTTAGAATTCCATAATACACGAGGGTACAATCCTCTAAAAGTCTCTTTATTGCACATATACATATACACATATTATCACCACATATACTGCCCTCATATCACCACTAGCAGGTATGCTACCACAAAATCACCATTAGCAAGTAAAGCCATGATAAATAAAGTGAATATATATATGCATATATATCAAACTATTAAAGATTACTATCAGCAAAAATAATATGGTATCAATCAATAGTGTGGTAGCAATCAGTCATAGCACAAATCAATCTTAAACAAGGACAATCATTTCTAAACCAGCAACACAGTTGTGTTCTATTACTAACTACCAGAAATTATCAATTAGTGAAACAAACTTATCAACGATATAATAGTGGGAAGTTACAATTGAGTAGTTACATGGATATGTAACATCAGTATCAGTTAAATTAGGCAGATTTCAGAGGGGGTGAAACAACCCCAAAGGGGGAGATATTGAACCATCTCAGAGACAGAGGACAAACTAAACTAACCCCAGAAGTGGGACCGATGAAGTAACAGGCTGAGCCTCTCTTCAAAGATAACCTACACCACAGAATCTGAAGTCATCCAGGCATCCCCAGCCTGGGTCCAAGATCTCATAGAAATTTCTTTTGGAAAATTCAGCTTGTCTAGGACAGGAAAATTGAGCCCTTTTTATTTACTAGAAACATGACCACATCGATAACCAGCATTCTGAACAGACAATAGATGTCAGTCTATTTTTTACCTGTAAGAGTCAATACACAAGGAAGTTTTGTGGTTTTTCAGACCAATTTAATTTTCTCAGACTGTTTCCACTTTTTGAGATGATAAGTTGCTATTGCAGTTTCTTAGGTTTCACACTTATTGATGGTATCTCGAGACACCTCCTGTTTCTGTGTATGCAGCTGTATTTCATGGATGCCAGCTGCACTTTTCAAGGGTACTTTGCTGCCAAGGCCTAGTTCCTGGGCTCTCAGGCTGGCAGGCAATTTGTCTGTCAGTATTTTTCGACAGACATTTCCTTCTGTTCAGTAACATTCTCCTTCTAATCAGGCTACTAATTATGGCTGCTCACATCACCATTTTGTTTCCATCTTTGCACATCTACACTGTGTAAATATTTTTTTTCCCCGTGGTACTTGTGGATGTGACGTATTCCCCACAACACATACTTGAATGGCTTTAGAAGCTGATTTCAGTGCTGCTGTCCAAATCCAGCATGGACAAAACAGCACCAGTCTTAGTCTTTACACATTAATGAATACACTTAAACACTTCCAGGCATTAAGTCATCATTATTTTACCTAATACCACATCCTAAATCAAGAAAAACACAAAACCCCCTCTCCTACAACATAATCTGCACAGTATGTCAGACACCTTTAACAGGAAAAAAGAAATATTTTGATTCTCAGGACTTCATGTGACCCCAGTTGCCCGGGGTTACTTGACTTACCACCATTCTGTTCTGGAGATAGCTAGTCCTGAGCTAAATATACAAGAATCACTGTACCACGTATTGGGGTAACATATCTCCTAAGATGGATACAGTGATATAGTCACTATTGTAGATAGAGACTATGTGTAATGATTTATTTTAAAAACAGTTCCAGGAAAGACTAAAGTAAGGCGATGGATCTGCTTGGGTAATGAAGGCCAGGTGCCAGAAAGCAGTTTAGTACCTTATGAATGATATTGGTAGAAATTAGATGTGGAATTTAAAGCTCAGCTACCATCTGAACCCACAAAATGTCTAATCTAATCTCTATAAACATCTCTTTTTTTTTTTTTTTNGAGTCTACAGTAATGTTTCTCTTTTTTTTCTTTCTGGGGAGGATTGAATTGTGACAGGAATTTGATTAGGATGAAGGAATGGCACATTTCTCAACTAAGATCTTGGCAACTTGGAGTAAAGTGTCTGATCTTGGAGCACTCCATACACATTTCCAGGATCATGTTCCACATAAAAATTGTAGAGATCAATATCCTCTGAGTTGTGGTAGTGATCCACATCCTCATACAGGCTAGAAAATGGTGTCATAGGATAGCCAGGATTATTTTCTGCATTATTAACTTCTCATTTTATAATTCTGGAGAGTGGTCTAACCCCAAAATACAAATCCAGCCTGTAGTCCCTTATTTTCTAAACCTGTGGAAGTTCTACCATGATACAGAAGAGAATTCAGGAATCTTTGGAGCTCAGGAGACTTTGGCTAAAGAATTCCCCTGATTGACCTTTCATAGTTATCTTGCCACTATTAGAATATGCTCACCCTTATGCTGTTCATCCTGAGATGTGCAATTTGGGTAAGCCATTCTGTTAAGGCATCAGACTCTTCAATTTACCAAACACATGACAACTATCTTATTGATGACATAATCTTGAAATTTTGAGTTAGTATATCTGAGACTGAATATTAATTTTTATTTTTTAATCAAACGCATGGAGAAGTAGTTAGGTAGAAACTTCATGAAATTCAGCAAGGGTGAATATAATATAACGGTGTCCTGGGTTGCATTAGCCAAAGCCAGAGGACAAAGGGAGATGAACACTCCCCTCTATTCAGCACTGGTGGGACCACACCTCTGTGCAGTTATGGGCTCCTCAGTACAAGAGTGGCATAGATGCAATGGCACTGGAGAAAGTTCAGCAAAGGGGGACTAAACCTGAAGTGAACAGTAGGGCAACATCGATAACAGGTTGTAACACTTTGGGTAAAGGGCTGGGAGAGATGGGATGGTCTGGACTAGAAAAGAGAGCCTCAGAGGGTTTAAGAGAACTGAACCCACTGTTCATGTGAGCCATTACTGGACCACTCATGTACAGTACAGCCTCGTGATATGACTTCTGGATCCACCTAGGAAAAACATAGTTATCTAGCAACTGTAGAATACTATGTAAATACGGAATATATGAATGCATTTATGGTGACGATATGGTACAAAGAAAAATAGTGAGGAAAGTTTTATAGAATAGCAATAAAAAGAGATGAACTGTTATTCCTCTCAGTATTTTGTGCTTAAATTGTTCGTTTATGGTATCTTTATAACACAATTATGTACTTTTAGTTTCTTAATAAAGTGCTGCTTAGTTTGATAGGCATTTGAAAACCACAGTTGGGTTGAGTGAGCCTCCCCCTCCTTCTACAGAGGCATAATAAGTTCCACTGCAAAAAGAGATTTGTGGCTCCGAGCAGTATCTGAAGTTAAAAATTCTCTTGCAGCTCTCTGTACATCTTAACTGTACTGCAAAGGAACTGAGCAAAATAGAGGAAGTTGCATGACTGCATAGAAAAACTACAGGAAAATGAAAAATCAGCTTGGTTCTTGCTTTCTAATATGTTTAAACTCCAGTTTACATGAAATTTTATCTTTTCCAATTGAAAGGTTGTTTTAGTGGAATAAAAAAAAGTTAGGTACAATTACCCATTTTTATCCCAATAGTATTCAGTGTTCATTAAGTACTACATTCATCAGTAATTTTTTAGAGCATATAAGGGTCTGACACTAGACAGTAAGGTCACTAATGTTGTGCATTCAGCCCTTTTCAACATGGTGTATGCCAGGGAATTTAATTTGTTTCCTTTTTTTTCTTAATTCTCCCGATTAGAAATGTTTCTTTCAACCACTCTGGAAAACACAAAACACTCCCAAAACACTACCAAAATCCCACTCTTCCGTATGAACAACTTTAAAGTATTTTCTGGAAGGTTTATGTTATGGGTTTACATGGAAAGGTTTAATGTCTGTGGAAAAAACACCAGAATTTGTACAGATGATAACAACAGGAAGATGCTAATAATTCCATGCCTGGTGAGGCAGATCTAGCTAAACTCTCTGGACAAAAAATCATATGGTGGCAAACTGTGAGAAAGGAAGAAATTTGTTACATACATGGGAACAGCATTTATGTCTTGCGGATACCTGGGACTTGGAGTGTATAAAAATGGTACCTCCAGAAGAACAGGGGACTCCCACCACTGAAGAAGGACCAGAAGAATGCCATAGCCACAGGGATCCATGGTGTTCACTGTCTCCTCCCTACTCATCCTTTTCCTCCCCTGCCACCTTCCCTCTCCCTGTTTCTTTCTATCTCTCTATCTCACATTTACTGTTAAATAAAATCCATACTATTCACTTTGGCATATGGTTTAGTTTGCACCTTAACTCAGGAAGAGGCATCTCTTATAATCAGATCATAAAATCAAGATAAAATAAACTATTATAATAGTGAGATGTAAAAGTTTAATAAAATCATATCTTGGAAATCTCATTTTGACACGTTTCTGTTATAGCTGTCTTTTTACCCAACATGCATGGCCTGAGTAGAAGCAGTTGTCATGGCTTTCTTTAGCTTCACCTTTTCATCAGGTTTCTATTGGGGAATATGTTTTGTCTAGCAGCTTCTTGTTCATGTCCTAGATCTCAGAGTCCTACTTTTATAAGAGTCCAAGAAAATCACAATTTCATCTCTTACAGGCTTTTAGTGATATTTTATTTCCTTTTACAGTAAGTTTCACATTGCTGCAAGAGAGTGAGGTGAATTGAATAGTCCCAATTAAAATATTTTTGTTATTTTGCCCAGTTGAGTAAATGTTTCTAAAGGTACATTTTTTTTTTCAGCAAAGACTCTGAAGAGTCATCTGTTTCCCGAGTTGACTTCATAAAGCTTTATTAAAAAAGACCAGGGTGCCAGGGCTTTATTTAATCAATTTCTGGTTTCACCCACCTAGAGTTCATCCTTCTCTAGAGCAGCTGAACGAAAACAATCTGATTCAGCATTTCTGTGTTGGCTAGCTCATGCAATTAAAAAATAAAAGAAAAAAAAAAAACCCACAAAAAAACAAAACAACAAAACAATTCAGTAGACCTAATGTCAAAATATATCCTTTAGTAGTTTGTAAACTAGAGTAATTTTATATTTACAACTCTTTACTCTGAGTTTCCATGGTTTCTTTTACTATTTTGCAAGATATTAGCTCTATTAGCAAGTATGTTATCTGAAGGAGAGTTTTACTGCATGTATTGGCTTGACTAATGTGATAAAGACTATGTCAAAACATGATTTAAATGTCTAGATTTATTTTTTGGTAACTTTTCAACTGCAGCAGAAACAGAGTAAATGTACTGTAAAGAATAAAAATCAGAACAAGATTTCTAAATAAATGAAGTTTATATTTTAATCTTTATCCTTTCTGTAATAATTTTAACTTAATAATTGCTGAAAACACAGCAATTTTAAATTATTAACAAAGTTAACTTAAAACAATTTGAGTCTAGTGCAACCAGTATTTTTCAAGTTCTAATAATTGAGTACTCTAATACTACTAAGAATAAATTCATGTTATCAGTTGACTAATGTGATATATAAGAGATTGAGTGTAAGTAAAAATACAAGGTATGAAACCATGGCGTTACTGAACTCCTCTGAAGTTTTGTCATTTATTTCTGAAATAAATAAAGATCACCCAAGATGCTCAGCATGGGTGACTTTCAAAATAAAGAGTAACATTGACAAAAGATTAAGATTAGCAACACTGATGTTTTGTATTTGCTTGTAGATAGTTATTAGACCTGTGTTTGAGTAGCATTCAAAATTTATTTGAAGTAGTAAATTGCCAACATACCTTATTAGGAGATTCAAACACTGGAAAAAATTCTCACCCTGTAATAGTAGTCTAGCAGACCAAGATTAAAAAAGGTGCCATAAGCATTCAAGTCAGCAGTCCCAGTGATGTTCAGTGAAGCTGAAAGACAAAATCTGTTTATGGCTTCAGGCCATCAAGTCAAAGAAATATGTGTCTACAGTGATGATAGGAAGAGGGCAGTGACTTGGTGGTGGTGTCTCTTTTCTGTGGTTGGGAATGCTGACTGTGTCTTAGCCCCTGACTTCAGGAAGAGCTGAAACCTTCCTTGCACCAAAAATCATTCCATTTTTATTCATGTACCTACCAATGATTCCCGGCCAGAAATGCTGTCCTCTGACATCTATTTCAAAAACAGTGTATTCAACTACAGATAGAAATTAAGGTGAAGGTGGAAGGCAGTTCAACTAGAAAGAGGAGATTAAGTTCCTGTGTTAATAATGAAACCATACACAATAAGAGAAAAGTAAGTTCTGAGAAACGCTGACTAGATCAGCTGTTACAGGGCAAAATACAAACCTTGATTCTAAACTTGTCTTACAGAGTTGATTGTACCTCTTATGATAAACAGTTGTTAGATAAAATGGTGCTTATTGTGGTCTAGTGAATATTTCTCACTTAAAATTCTAAACTGACGTTGAACTTGAAGGAATTTAGCCAAGAGAGCCTGTTTGGCTCTTCTCTGGAAGTAACCACTGGTGGAAGGGTCACAAATGATGGTCTATGAATTTCATTCCACAGGGGAAACTGATGTGGAAGGAAATTAGAACACCATGATCCCTGTTCATATTCATAATCATAATATCCTTTTTTAATGCTGTTTTTGATATATTACAGTCCTTGCTTTTGTAACTGATATGAACAGCAAGAGAAGTTCAGCTTGTAGTCATGATAAAGCTCATTTGTTCCACTCATCCCTTTCATGATAAAGCTCATTTGTTCCACTCATCCCCTTACTCCATGACTCTTGCTTAAGTTTAGTGTTTTTTATGTCCAGTACTTGTTTTTTCTTTCTCTAAGTCTAGAGAGTCACAGAAAATTTCCTTTAAAACTATTACCAGCATAGAGAAATCAACAGCCTGCTATCAGTTTCCTGAAAGACCTTAATTTCTTTTCCTAATAAATTAAGAACTGTCTGCCAAAACCCACCAAAAACTAAAGGATTTCTAGGCTTATTAAAATTTTGGTTACTCTGATACACTGTGCTTTAAAAGCATGGTCACTTTAAGTTATGCATTGTCTTTTTTTGTTTGGAACAGCAAATTAGGCGATTGAGTTCAAATACTGTGTCATTTTAATTGGTGCAGGAGAGCAATTGACTTTCAATGGCAAAATGTCAAGTGCTTCCTTTACCTCATCAAAGCAAATTTGTCAGGAAAAGACTATCATCTCATATAAATAGCAATCAGTGCAATTAATTTGTATGTTTCAATTAGCTCATGATCTAATTATCTCATGGTCTAAGGATAACAGCTAAGGACTTCAAAGAGAAAAAAGTGTTTCTCCTCTCTACTTTAGTGTTTCCTACACTGTTGACTCATATTCATATACTTGAATAAATTCTCTGTGATAATTTGTTGAACTTTGCAGCTTCATTTCACACAAACTTTCAAGTTAGTTATACTGTGAACCTCAAAGCCCAGGTCTACTCAATTGCCAGAGGAATTAAAGCCAGCTCAAGTGACAGAAGAAAGACAGATGTTCCACAAAGTGTTGATTATGTTTAAATTATTAATGTATTGAGACTAAATCCCTAAGACCTCCTAGTACATTAGAAGTATTAAACAAAAACTGAAATAAGGCAGAATGGGATAGACCCAACAGAAGAATAATGTGTCTGCAGTGTTGTTGCTGTTGTTTTGAGACACCAGAGGCCCACCTTTAGTATAAAAGCAGACTATTTTGAACAGGAAGAGAGTTTCAGATTTATTTTTAGTTTGATAAGATTCCAGCCTCTGTCCAGAAAAGTAGTTTTGGTACTTCTTCTATGGAGAGAATACTTTAACTCTTTCTGAGGGAAGAACCATCTCACTGGCTCTTTTACTTTTCAAATAATTTCAAATAATTACTAGGAATATACTACAGGGCTCTGCTTCAAATTCTTTTTCTCAGTCAAGCTGAAGCACATTTCTCTCACAAATAGAATCCAATACCTCATATTGTTTTTAAAATGCATCTTTCAACCTTTCAGGATTTCTTACCATAAATCTCCAACAAAAATGGATGACTACATTGTAATGCAGAATAGTTTCTGTTAGTGGCAGTTAGAAAAATAAAATGTGAGCAAAAAATATTTTAATGCTAAAGACAGCATTTGTCTCAAAATTCTAAAATTTTTAATTGTATAGGAATTAACAATTAAAAAATTATCATTTAATTTAAAAATGAAAATTTGTTCTCTGTTTCATAATATCTTATACCTATTTTTTAATCTTTTTTTCCTTCTCTTTTTATGTCTTACGAAGAAAAGAAAGGCGGTAAATGAGTAAAAAAAATTTGTTATAATTCTTATCTGACAATTCCCTTTGTTAATTGGTAAAAAGTGAGTCCTTTCTGCTCTGTGGTAAATTCCGGCCTTCCTCAAGATGAGAAATGGGGTTAAATTATCCTGGTCAATATGATACAGAAATTTTCCTCCTAGACACTTGTCTTATAAACATTTGTTGATCCTGTCTCCCATAAATGGAGCAAACTTTTATATGGGGTAAGAATTTGCAGTTTTCTCCATTTATCCTTAGGTTAACTCTCAAAGAAAGGAGCAAAAAACAATACAAGCAAAAAATAATACAAGTTTGTTTTTTTTCATGTTTACATCTTGCTGCCTGTATGCCTGAAAGAAATCATGCTCAAATGATCATTTTTGATACTAAGACTGTAGGCAGACTGACAGGACTGAAAAATAAAAGCAGGGTGTTTTATCCAGCTGCAGTAGCTTATGATTTGATTCAGGTCATGGCAGGCATCAAATAAATTCCACTTAAACATACATCAAATATAAGCCTCTATTTTCTCAAATTAATACTGTTTTTATGGGATTAGATTGTTGACAATGATTATTTCATCTCCTCTATTATCAATCTATTTTTTTATTCAGTGTAACTTATGTAGACATCATCAACAGGAAAAGAGATTTTGTTGTTCACAGCAGAACAACATCTAGCTCATTGTGTAACGCTTTCTTGGAAGTGTAGAATTTAAACTTTTCTATAAAACACTGCAACAAGAATTTCATATATATATATATATAAGAGATGTGGTATCTGTTACAGCTTTTTTCAAAAGAATACTCTCTATTGTCTTATGAACTAAAGAAGAAAACATTCTTTACTGTCCTCCTTCAAACTCGCTAAGTGAGGAAGAGCCTCACTTAGTGGCTGTAAATTCTGTGCTGAAAAGCTTTTCTCTGCAGCCCAGTGAAGGGCTGATCTGGAGTCACAGCTCTTTTTTACAGTTTCCTCCCAGCTGCTTCAGGCAAATCTAGAGCCATTGTTATAAACTCTGTCATTCTGAGTGATTTGATTCTTCAGTGCATTAAAGTAGGCTCTGGGGTTCTCCACACAAACTGCATTTTGCATTGGGTCTTACACATGTGAAAGCTACATTATGAGATGCTTAGGATTACAATGCCTTATTTGTCTGTTTCATCTAATACCTTGTAGTCAGTACCTTTTGTGATTTTTTTCTGACTACATGGATGACCTTGCTTTTCATTTCACATTACTCTAGAATTTTCTCCATGATAAGTATGGATTGTCCACTTCTGTGTAGTTGTCTGTTCTGTGAGGTTTCCCATTTCTTTCAGCGTGGTTTTGGGGAACTGTTTTTTATTTCTTGCTGAGCCTTTTGTTTAAATATATTCTATAGTTTTAGTAGGGTTCTCCCTAATCCAGTGTTTTCAGAGGTTCACACTATTAAAAAGAAAGCAGCAGAAATATTTCATTAGCACACAGATACTGTAACTCCACAAATGAAATCAATTTGCAACTCAGATCAGAAACATTGAAATCTCAGCTGAAAATATTTATTAAATAATGGCTCATCTTTATGGTCCCTGTTGTAAACACCTGGCTGGTTTCAAAGTTTTGTCATTCCTAGACTTTCAAATTCATTATGAATTAGTAATTCAGATGTTATAGGTTTTTTGTTTTTGTTTTTTTTTTACTTTTCCTTGTCATAGTCTTGTTTTACTGGAAATCAAATAGTTGTACTTCAGCAGCATTATTGCCTCATTAGGAGAGGAATGAAGAAATACAGAAGTTCTCTTAGTCAGAATTACTTCTATTTCCAGCATGCCAGCATCAGAGTTTCTAAAAGTCCACAGGTCTTGCAAATTTCTACTTTTAATTCCAATATCTAATTAAAATCAGAGCGCTCTAGGAAAGTATGCCTCTGAAGATATAGAGAAACTGAAAATACAGGCCATATTACCAATAAATTTTTCAGCAAAGAAGGACAAAGAATTAAATTAAATTTATTATGGTTTATTACTGTTATTTTAAAAGTCTTATCTGAAACATCTATTTTCCCTTTCTGAAGGTGCAAGCAAATATTTTTCATCCCTGTCTTAAACCTGTACTGCACACACACACACACACACACACACACACACACAGCTTCTTCTCCAATTATTCACTAAATATAAAAAAAGAATCACATTGATTCATAAAAATGCATAGCACTTTGCAGCAGATGTCCTGACTGTTTCCTAAATTCATGTATTTTCCTTTTCTTTCCATCTGGAATCTGAATGAAATGAAGAATCACATCTCATCAGACCCTGTATCCAAACTTTGGAGGGATAAGGAGGTCAAGGAACACCACAGAATCAATCTCCTCTAGGGCAGAGTTATAGCTTAAAATATCTTTGATAGGGTAGATACTTATCCACAGATCACTCTATCCTCCCCCACTAAACTCTCTTGAAAGAATGTAATTACATTCTCCAAGACCCAGATCATTGTTTACAGTCATTTGGTAATGAGGAAAATATAGGATTAAAAAGGTGATTTTCTGTTGTGGAATCCAGTGCTGTTGACATCAATCAGTCTTCTAAAAATTGTTTAGATTTTTGTTCAGCTATTCTGACATGGAAGTTAGTTTCTAAAATAATTATTTTATGAGGGGTGGTTAAAAAACAGACTTATTAATGTTCACTTTGTGTTCATTTACTTCAGTGCTTACATTACTCATTAGCTGACATATCTTTTTACAGAAGTTAACAGAATTATCAGTCTCAGTCCTAAATAGTATTAAATTTTCCTATTCTACTAGCATTTTATTGTCTCATCCTGAAAGATTGAAGACCCTTTTCTCATATATTCTGTTTTTAGAATGTAGGTGACCTGAATTGTCCATATCAATTTAAGTGTCATCCCACCAGGTGAGATATATTGAAGCAAAGTTAGACAGTTATATATCTTACCATCTATGCCAGAAATAGCATATATTCTAAAAATATGTGGGTTTTTTTCATGCTTACATCACATTAATGGGTTATTATCATTCTGCTCTTATGTGCATTAAGATTTCTGTTTCTCCTCATTTCTAACTGAAAGAAAATTACTTTTTAATTTGGCTGATTTTTTCATATAGTTAGTTCATGGCTCTGTTTTATTCATAATATTCTATTAGGTACTGAACAAATGGAGTCCACTTGTTTAGAAGATAGGGCTGGAAATATATGTGAAATTGGAATGATATGTGGAATTAAAGCATACATGGTCACCTGCAAGATGGTAAAGACCTCTGGTTTGTGAGAAAAATCAACAAGGATTCAGAATTTAATAATAAATAAACAAGAGACAAGAAAATATGTGGATACCTGTGTTCATTTTATTCTCTCACAAACAAGAACAGCAGCAAACAAACTGAGAGAATGATTATTCTGAGTCTGGCATTGCACAATCCAAGCAGCAGATCATTCCCAAGACACTCTCACCATGATTACTAAGAGACAATATACTCCTCTTAAATATTTACCTCTTCCCACTTTTCTTTGCATGTGAATATCTTTTTATGGAAAGATAATTTTCATATAGTTAGATTTAGTTACTCAAATGTGGTGAGATAACAGCCCATGCTACAAACATGACACTCTTCAGGATCGCAGCAGTTTTCTTGTGATTTGCACAAGACTTATAAATATTAAAGCTACTTCATATAAACGTGAGATATAGCACATGCAAATGCCTCTAGATATAAACATAGACTCTGTATTTGCAGTTGCAGCTTCAAACTGTCACAAATTGTCAAATACTTTTAGACACTAAAGTATCATCTTTGAAAATAGTCATTGCAAGGCATTAAACAAAGATTTCCCAACATTCTGGCTGATGAGTGTTTTGCTATTATTAAATCATAAAACTGCACGATGATGCTCCCAGAACTGACAAACAGCAGAACATTCACTCTTCTTTGTGTTGCTAAGGATCAAGGTGCCCAAAGTGCACAAGATGAAAACTGAAGGAGTGCTAAATTAATTCTTGTGCGTAAGAGGAAATAAAAGTTTCCGTTATATAACAACCCATATAATGAAAAAAGACATCACGGCAATTTGACCTCGAATGTAGCCTTCTTGCTTTCCAAAAATCTTATAGACCATTTTCAGTGTCAAAGACCAGCAACTGAATATTTACAGAAAAATCAAAAGATATGAATGATTTATAGATTCGAGAAAATCAGGAATTCTGTAAAAAGAAAATATAGGAAATACAACTATTTTTGAACATCATTGAGAAAAATAATGGACTTTTATAAAACATGCCAAAGGATTGATAATTACATGCAAGAAATAAGACTGAATACATAAAACATGCTAGAGATTTTTGGTAATGGGAAGTTGTTCCTGAAGTTAGATAGCGTTAATGCTCAGCAAATCTAAACTATGAGATCTCACTAAATATCTTACTTAATTCACACATAGTATGCTAATCAGACAAAATGAGAACTTCTCACAAAATTAAAATTTTTCCTATCAATTTTCAAAAACTCAGAAAATAAAATATTTTTGTATACATTTTGTGAAGTTATATTTTTAAATACAAATATATTTTCTGTGGTCAGTTATCATCCCATTAAACAAAATCTACATTGAAGAAAAAGTGAAAGCTCTAAGCTTTCATGCCTGAAATTTATTGCAATAAAAATATAAAACCCCACCAAATCCTAGACATCTATTTAACTCTTTAGTATATAAACTTCTACAGCATAAAATATTCTTGATTTTTATGACACTATTATGTAATAATAAATTTGTCATTGACATTTGTCATTATGCCAGACATATGGAACTTTTAAAATCACTTTTTTCTTCTTTATTTTTTTTTTTTTTCCCCCAGCAGTTATTTCTACTGTGTCAACTATGCTAAGGTTGCCCAAGTACATCCACTTTAAATCTCTGGACCACATCAGTAAATTTAGATTATGTAGTGGTAAAAGAGATTTACTCTGGCTAGTATTGCAAGAATGTTTAGCAGAAATTAAGTTTTTATGGAATAAGTGAGCTCATGAGGCAGGATTTCCATTTTATTCAGTGTTGGAAAGTCATCATTCATTGTAATTCAAATGTTTAGTATTACACTGCTAATACAAAAAATCTGAGGACCAAAATTAAGTTGGGAAAATATTTCAGAGCAACTGTGTGAGACCAGATTGGAACACAGATCTGCTTTTCTCCTATGTAAATAGAATAAATAAAATTTATTCTAAATTTAGAATGTTTTTTTTTCTAAAATTTTGCATTCTATGGACCATAGGTGACCATAAAGATATGACTATAGAAATGTCTACTTCTCAGTTAACAAAGGAAGTTTCTTCCTTCTGTGACATAGTCCTTATTTCAGGTCTGCCAAGCACCCTATGGCTAGAACCCTTTAGCTCATTTCTTCCTAATACTATTTGAAGGAAAGGTAGAATCAATTTTGCCCTGCTTGTCCTTGATTAAGAGACAGTAATTCAGTAATTATTCAGTTCCTGCTTCATTGGAGTATGGTCTACAAATCTGTTTTATTTTATTATTTTTTAACCAGAGAGGTTCATGAGTGCTTTAAATTCTTTCCTCATTTTAAAGAAATTCATACACTGGCTATGCAATATCATTATAATAAATACAGATAACATATAATATAATTCCTTTCCTCTGTTCCATTAAACAAATGGGAGAATTAAAAATTGGTTAATTTATAACTTGTAGCTCCACAGTAGAATAGAGACAACATGCACACCCAATCAGAACATTTTCAATAAAAATATCCTTTTTGGATATAAAAAATGGCTTAGTAAAGTAGCAAATTGTTTTAAATGAAACCTAAACAAAGCAAGAAATTGCAAGTTGTCAGCTTGCATATTTCCAAAGTTACCTGTTTCTCACTTTAACAACAAGGATGTTTCCCTTCCCCCCCACCATATGTTGAATTCAACACAGTGTTACATACCATTGAAAAATGAGAAACTGTACTATTTTTCCTGCATTTCTATTTTTTTGTATATTCATTTTTTTTAAGTAACAAATTATTCTAGTAACTTCTATTTTCTGATTAACTGTTTTATTTTCCCTTGAACAATATTTCTTTTTAGCAAATGGACATATTTAGATTCAAATTTTATTTTCAGAAATGGGAAACAGTGTTTTGAAAACAGTTTGGGGGGTACTTTCAGCATGCTTTTCATTTGGAAAAAAATGTGATTTAATGGCTTTGCTTGTCATGACTAAGACTGTCAGAACCTCTCTAAAATTCTAACAGCTTTGCTTAAAGAGATACCTTTTACCCTAAAGACACCTTCAGTTCTTCCTATAGACTCAGCATTTGTCTTAAATTATGCTGAATGAAAACACTCTACATGAAATCCCTTGTTTTCTAGTCAGCTCAACACAATGAATAATGTCTATACGTCATGAAAGACATATAATTTTCACTAGTATAGCTGGTTTAGTGTAATGTAAGAGTGGTTATGATGAGAGTTCTAATGTATGTTAATTATAAAATGTTTTAAATTAGCTAATCAGCCATAGCACTTAACATCCACTACCTGTTCTTTTCTGTCTTCCTCAACTTTTTTTAGTGATTCCGTTCTAGAAGCATCTACCCTTATTACAGACAAGGAAAGGGACTGAGCCACTCCAGTGAAAATTCTTGGAATTTATTTTAAAATCTAGCCAGTGTAGCTAAAGCTGATAGACATTGCACTGAATCCACTCTGTTGAAGGTATTTGGCAGCAGAGAGAGAGAGATGGAGACCTGAAGCAGTTAGCCAGAAAAATAGAAGGAAATGTAACTTGCTCATTTGTAACAGCTGGAATCGTAAGCCTGTATCTGTCAAAGCCTTAATGAAACCTAGACTAATAGCCAAAAAGTTCAAAGCCAGAAAGATGCCCTGTTAAATGAAAGGTCAGCCTTATCTCACACAGCAATTTAAGTTAATTAAATACAAACTAGTAGTCCTGGATTCACTTTACAGCTAATGGAAAGAATTAGATGTATCTATTTTGGGATGAGAAGATTTTCTTTTGGTTTTTACCTCTTTATTAATTTCTGCTATAAAATACTTTAACTGTTTAAATTTAAAAGTTTACTTTTAACCCCTTAACTTCTGAATTATATAACATAAACGTTAGCACAAATCATTGCAAAAAAATCCTTTTTTTTTTTTTGAGACATCGATTTCTCTTCAGGGAGATTTAGCTTCACAAGCTGATTGTACATGGAACTTGAAATTCTAAGCAAAAATGAAATAGAATTGTAGAATTGAAAAAAATATAGCTGAGTCATTTAGTATGGCATGCATCTGTAACTTAGAGAAAAAAATTCTCCTGATGAGGTTCTTTGGAGAAGAGTGTAAATATGAACCCATAGAAACTACTACCATGTTACCTGATTTGCAGTATTGATCTTGGTGGCATCAGTGAATAACAACCCTTCAGGTTTATTAAACAGAACCAGAATAAACCCAGAAAAAACAAAACCTGTTCCCCCTAAGGCCCCCAGAATTATCTTTATTTCTTTTTTATGAAGTATAGTGTTTCCTTAAAGGAACTCCAATCCTAACCTAAGTGTAAAGTGTAAACTTCACAAAATTGCCCACTGTTTCTCCACTAGATAGAGGCAGACAGTGTAAAACCTTTAGGAATAGTTATTGCAAAGAATCACAGAATCATGGAATCATTTGCCCTGGAAAAGACCCTTAAGAACACTGAATCATCAAACTATATTTGTTTTCTCTTTTACCACCTGTAATGTTCCACCCTATGAAGTTAGTCATTCTTTTTAACAAAGCAATCAGAAAAAAAAAATCTTTATTGCACACAACAGATTCGGGTACTCAGAGCAGAACTTGAGAAAGTTGAAGTGTTTCTTCTATTTCTGCTGCTCTTTCTTGGTAATAAAACATTTTCTCATTGTTTAACCTTTCTATCTGCAAATATTGTCCCTGGAATGAATGTAGGTAATACAAACATCTGAAATATATCTCAATTATTTGACCATTCCACTATTAATGAAAAGGCAATAGATATAGATGTTATTCCTAAAAATCTCTCTGGAAACTCACTAAGACATATACCATATTTGAGAAGAAACTGCTTCACCATCTTAGTAAAAAGTTTTCTGAGGTTTATGTAAAAGATTGGAGTTTACATGTAAGGTAGGATTACAAAATCTTAGTGCTAAGATTCTCTTGCCTGTAAACCGTAAAAGGTCACAGAAATGGAGCAGTACTCACCTCAGCCTATTTCCCTTTGAAGATATTTGATAGCAACCAAATTAGACTGAAAGGCTCAGTACGGTCAATAGTTTGTAGTATTAGACTGATTTTTTTTTTGATAAAATTATTGCCATTACTGAAATGAAGTCCTTCTGGGCACTGTGTTAGAAGAAGATTATTTTTTGGATTCTCAGACCTTTCAATGAGTATTTTCAAAAATTAACAGTGCCTTTTGGGTTTAGAGTATTTATGGTACACAAACAGCTTGTCAGACTTCTGTTTTGCTGTAGGTTATATTTAAGGCCAACAGTATCAGCATATATTTAAGCTACAGTATCAGCAACTTAATTCCTGAAACCTTGCCAACCCTTGGTTGTGTTTGACTTCTATGACTAACTTTTCACTCCAAACAAAATCTGGAGTAATACAAATATACATGCTCAGAGCTTGTAAAGCAAGACGAACAGCTTTCATAGTTTCTAGGAGCTAACAATTCTGAAATCTACTTCTAACAATTTAGAAAAACATGTTTCCATTAGAAAAAAAATGCAGGAAAATGTGTTAGTGAACATATGGAATGAAAGTCTCTAACTGGGTCCCGTGGTTTAAATAAAAGTCAGTTCAAATACTCCTTTTCACATTTTGTTAACAAAGTGCTTCACATATTTGTATGAGAAATATTGTCAAGGTAGACTATGTGTTTGTATTTTATGTTAATTCAGGGTTCTGACTGCTGTCCTCCAGCAGTCTTAAATTTTTTCCCTCTAGCCCAGGTTGGCAGCCTGAGAGCCATCTCTCTGGTATTTTGTCTACACCCATTGAAAGCTGAGAAAAAAGGGCTTCNATTAATTCAGGGTTCTGACCGCTGTCCTCCAATGAACCAAACTCTTAAATTTTTCCCTCTAGCCCAGGTTGGCAGCCTGAGAGCCATCTCTCTGGTATTTTGTCTACACCCATTGAAAGCTGAGAAAAAAGGGCTTCAGAATGATCCCACTTAGCTCTGTGGACAGCTAAAACCTGACCAAGCATTCCAATGGAACTGGAGACAGATGAGTCTGCTGTTTTACACAGGAAAATCAGTAAGAGATTCAGTCAGAAACTCAGAGGCCATGAGAGATACTGAACTTGCATAAGTTGAACTGATAGTTGTACAGCCTTGAGCATAAACAGGAGAGAGGAATTTTGTTCCTGTCAGAACTGTACTCTTTGGGAGTAGTATAGAAAACCTGGTTTTCAGAAGGGGATGACTTTTTTTCCTTCCAATTGCTGCTTCTTCTGTTTTTGATTGAAAATAACTTACTACTGTTTTCAGAAGCAAGATCTGATTCACTTTTTTTATGCTACGTAGTGATTCTCTTAAGCAAAATAATAGAAAAACTCTTAGGATGTTCTGCCTGTCCTTTTTCTTCAACAAGCAATGAAATTGTGTTTAAGTGCCTTGAAGAGTCACAGAACATTTAAATGACTTTTTTTTTTTTTTTTTTAAATCTCTGCAATTAAAATCAGAACCTGATTATTTTATTTTGCTGCATTTCAGAAACTGAGAATTGCTGTAATTTTTAACTTCAACCAAGTTTAAGTTTAATTAAAATACAAATTGTTGTTGTTCTTGTTTTTAGAAGGAGTAAAACTGTTTCTTTTTTATTCAGGATTTTGTGTCCTGACCATGTTTTCCAGTCTGTTGTGCTCAAGGTGTTCTTACACCCATTTCTATTCCCCCTACTGTGTGCAGCAAACTGAATTTAGACATGAAATATTAAAGGTGTCACCCTTTAACGTAAGGTGTCACCCTTTTATTTGGCTTGCAGATGATTGAGTTTTAAAGACATCTATCTTAAAAATAATGTTTGCTGCATTTCCCTTGATACAATTGACAACAATGTAACACTTAACTACAGAGTATAACTCTTGTAACTCCCTGCAGTTTTCTTTTTATAGTTTCTGATGCAAGGTTAAAAGAATTCAAACCACCTAATCAAAGTATTTGTAGAAATCCATTTTCATATTTTAAAACATATTGTCTTGTATGTTTTTGAACAACTATTCCTAGAATTTGATCAGACACTATGTTTAAACCTAACAAAATAATGTCAGTAGTTTGGGAAAACAGGCTGTGCAACTCAGACCAAGGAATGAATCAGTGACAGGTTTTATGTATGTGCATTTGTATATCTGCTTTTCACAGTGGTTGCAACACGTCACAAATAATCTCTAGGACATAAAGCATGTCTCAGCTTGGTCAGTGAAGAGAAGAATGGACTCAGACTTTATTCAACAAAATATCTGCTGCTCTTTTCAACAGTATTTTATAATATCCTTCATACTTTATACACACTAGATAACATGGAAATAATAATAATAATAAAATATTTACATCATCCCTTCAAAACATTACCTGGTCACATCAAATAAACAAACAAACAAACAAACAAACAAAAACCAAACACATCATATTAAGGCAGAACATACTTGAAAGATTTGGTACCTCTCATAAAATAAGGGGCCCAGAATAGATGTTTTTGTCTATTCAGCCCCCTTTCTGATACTCACACTTTGCAAGGGTTTAAAACACAAGCAGCAGCTCCTTTCTTAGGAGTGTAAATGAGCTGATAGAGCAGAAGAATCAGTAACTCTCCTCCAACCTGCTATTTGCCTATTATTGTGTTGTTTGTCTTAACTCGACTCTTATTAGTTTCACTTGATGGTCCCTGAATCCTGTACTGTGAGGATTTATATACTTGAACATCTGCATTGAAATGCATTGAAATTCACCATTTGAATTTATGTATTCCTTGGAACTCCAGCCAGTGCAGCCTTTTTTCCCCTGGTTACTGATACCATTTTACATTTGCGTATGCATACCAATTGGGACATTAAAATAGAGTTAATAAATCTTTCCTTATAAGTACCTAAGTACCGTTGTCTTTTTTTTTTCCCCTCTAACTGAAAAGCAAATCTAGGAAGTTTACCTCAGCTGCAGAGATCTTCATACAAATAAATTAGAAATGTACAGTGTGGAACTATCCTTACTGACCAAGTTAAAACTTCCCTGAAGAAATTATTAGCTTCACTATCACCAGTATCTGAAGACATTCACATGATGGAGTGTCAGCAGTAAAATTGTCAGTTATAACTGATATTTTCTAGGTTCTGAGTATGTTCAGTCTCTTTTCGAAGTGGGTGATTAGGGATAAGTGTATATTTAGATGGTTCAGATACACTCCAGTAACATCTGGTTTGCTAAGGCCACAGGTTTCCTGCGTGGAATATGCGTTCTTGCATTTTGGGATAATCATGTCTTCTAATGACCAAGTACTTATGATCTTTACATTTTTTACCTCCACCATTTCACATAAAGTCAGATTTCATTGCAAAATAATGTTTCTCTTTTATTATAACAATTTCTCCTGGTTTCAAATTTTTTTTCATTTCCCTGACTTCATGCATTAGAACATTAAAAGATATTCCATGATTGCCCTCTATTTAATTTTTGATTTTATAAAACTCTTTTAGGTGACAGAACATGTACTGCACACTATACTTGAGATGTATGTTTCATGCATTTCTACAGTAAAAATTAATCAAAAAGAGGAGAACAGCAAAAAGAAATCTACTTTAGCTTTTCATTCACTTTTTTTTTCAGGAATAATTGCTAATTTAATTTTATTAAGATTACAAGTGTTAGTTTTTCAGCATGTTTTTAATCAGCAATCAAGAACATTCAGAATTTTTAAGGCATTCTGCAACAATTCACAGCCAGTTCTTACAACCTGTGTGTACCCGGAAACTAGAGAGCTGTGAATGCTCAGAAAACTGAAAAATCAGGTCAGTCTCAAACTGTTAAAACAACACTTTACTAGATTGATGTTAATTAACATCACACTTTGATAATAATTAGTTATTGCACATTGTTAATCATTATCGCTACATACTGAAAGCAATCCTCCCTTAACAGTCATGCTGCACCAGATGTGAATATGCAAAATCACAAAGCTAATGTTGTGCAGTCAGCACGAATGGCTGCAGACTGTGATGTTCATATTCACTGAGCTCGATGTATGCTCCACCTGAGGTCCTCCCCCTGCTTCCACCTCCCCACACCCTAATTCTCCTACCAACCCGTGCTTGGATACATCTAGATGTTAAAGCAAAAACAGTCCTTATCCAGCTCTGCAGCCTGCATGCAAAGCCTCAAGAGGTCTTTAGTCCAACCTCCTTCTGAAAGAAAGGTCAGATCCGAGTTTGCACCAGAATGTCCTTGTGAACCTTTGAAGACTGATGCAGCCAACATCCGTGGGCAAGCTGCACCACTGCTCATCCAAGGGAAAAAACACTTGACCAGCATGGAGTTGTTTTGATTCCCAGAGCCTCACTGCTTCCAGCCTCTGCTCACACTGGCAAGACCATAAGAAAATTGCCCAGGGTAATGAGCCATGTGCTGCCAAGTTTGCACAGCCAGTTCCCACAACAAACTGGTAACAGAAGGCATGGCTGGGCCTTGCATTGTCAGGCACAGATACTACAGGGCCTGTGGGCTGGCACTAGTAATGGCAGTAGTAACTTTTTGGGCAGCTAGGCATGGAAAGTGTCTCCAATTATGCAATAGTTGCTAATATTTGGTTTTAAAATAAGCTGAATATAAAATCTGCTCTCTCACCTTCATCTTTCGTGGGTAAAGCAGGCCTCAGTATCTGACTAGATGAATTTATTTATTCTTATCATGAAATGTTTTAATCTATTTAATTCATTTTCAAAGTAGTTTGAAAACACGAGACACAGTGTAAGCATCAGCACAGAATCCTATGCAATTAAGTCACTGGTGGCATCCTATTGCAAATAATAATCCTTACTTAACTATAGTTTCAAAAATAAATTCGTTTCTGCAGACTTCATGAAAGGATATTTTCTGTAAGTCCAAGCATACTGTAGGAACCTGGTGGCCGGTAACTGTATGCTTAACTACTTCAAACCTGCAGTTTTTTATGCTTTAAATAGCAGCCTCTGAAAGTGTCATTAATGTTATGTTCTATTGCACGTTTTTCCAAATATAAAATAATTTTACTGGTGTCCTAATTATTATCATTCATACTGATTTTGCATATATTTTTGAATAGTTTCTTGCTTGTCTATGGGGTTTTGTACAATTTTAAGTACTGTGTTTCTCCTGGGTCTTCAGAGGTTCCCCTCTTATATCTTACTATATCTACATAGTTTTTTTGGTAATTTGTTATCTTTTTATATTTCTCTCAGGTTTTTATTTTGTAATCAACTTTGGAAGAAGAGAAAAAATTAATATACTAGCTGCACCAGACATTTATGATTGTATGTGTCTATTAATGAAAGAAACTGATATTCAGAGTTTCTTTCATCTTTTATTATGATATTGGTTTCTAATTGCACTGAAACATAACACAAGAATAAAATTGGGGTTTTTTTTTCAGAAAAAAGAGAGAGTGAAAAACGCATTTAAAATCTCTGATACTTAATCTTTTATTGTCTTTGTTCTGTGAGTCTATATTGCTATCCATCTCAACAACATAGAGGCTAATGGCAACAAAGAAAAAGAAAAAGAAAAAGAAAAAGAAAAAGAAAAAGAAAAAGAAAAAGAAA
>VXBR01008713.1:29522-48990 GCA_013400215.1 Cisticola juncidis
GAATGAAGTTATAAAAAAAGCCATAATCAGAGTGAGCTTCTGTATATCATGCTGTGTTGACATATAATAGTTTGTATCAATTCTAGGTTAACTTTGATGAGTTTTTGGAACATTTTCTTAAAGCAGGTTGCCCTAAAAAGCACATGTATTCTTACCATTGTGTTCTACTTTTAAATTATTTAGATTTATTGCTATGAGCATATAATTTAATATATTGATAATTATTGACTGCTGAACTGATATGCTGTCTTCTAGATGTTCACTTCTTAATAGTTTTCTTTTTTTTTTTTTTTTTTTAGTTATAAGTCCATTTATTTATTCTGTCTGCAAAAAATAGATGGATGGAAATCATCATACAAATCATACATAGAACTACATAAGTTTGGGGTAGACCATATCAAAAAAAAAAAAAAAAAAAGTTTTTTCTTACGTGGTAATAAGGTAAATGAATATGAAGAGATTCCATAAAAAGTTTCTCCAAAACAATTTTTTTTTCTCCAGAACACTGTTCTAGTTTTATTTGGATTACAGTTCTTTATGTGGCTAACAAACTTTAGACTGTGCATTTATGTTATCAGAATACTTAAGGTTGTACTAGCCCTAAGCTAGTAAAGTTCTGCTCTCCTTCATGACAGCCATTTCCTCTTTTAAGCTAAGATGAGCATTTCAGGCAATACTTCACCACCAAATCATTGGAGTTGTACATGGCAGAGCAGGTGTCAACTTTATCCCAACTTACTAGAGACAAAGTAATCAAATTAGCTGATATCCTACTTAGCATTCACAAAATATTGATTTGAATATTGAGATGATATTTGCACCGCAAGAGAAAGATCTGATCTCTAAGTCTCTAAGTGTAACTTTGACAATATTAAAAACTTCCCTTTTTCTCTAAGCAGCACAAAGAAATCTGTCAATTGACTTCATCTACTATCAAGGAGTTTGTCAAGACCAGATATCTCCCAAAAATTCACTACCTCATCATGTTAGACCTAAATGCAAAGTTCAAAATTATGCCTCAAAATGGGCACAACAATGTCACACCTCACAATACCACTTTCACCTACAACCTGCATTGTTTACCCACATCTTCACCAGAAAATGTAAGTACACAACTAAATGATATTGCAGTAATCGTTGTAATAGTATGCTGAGAGGAGGGATCTGTGGACCAAGGCCCAGGGAAAACACAGGTTGTGTTGTCAAGGTGAATTTGCACTCTTCGTCTATTTGGGTTCTGAGGTGAAGTGACCCTTCATCACTAAAGGAAAGCTGCAGACATCCACCTACAAACGTTGCTTCAGTCTGTGAACATTAATATTTCCTTGGTACCTGTACAGATGAGTAGAGCAGAGTTGTATAAGAACTTTCATTATGTGGCATTTCCTCCTGGCTCACTAAGGCATGTATTATTCAGCTGTGGTTATAATAATTATTGCATTAAAAAACAAAAACAAAAAAACAAAAAAAAAACAAAAAAAAAAAACCTTTGTTTCTCAAGACTAAAGTTAGAGAATTCAAGTTCACAACCTGAGTTTAGAAATTTCATTTCCCATGTACACTGTAAATGTTAGGCATGTCAGTAATGTACTTGACACACTTAAATCACTATTTCTCTTGATTACTTTCTCCTATTGCAAAAAAATGCCATTCCTGTAATGTATTTCTTTATTATTTCTTTGATCAATTATGGTCTCAGCTCTGACTTTGATAACAAATAGCAGATGTTGTGGTATTTACAGCACTGTGCTACTGTCAGACTGGAAAGAATTTTGTATAAAGCAGCACATTTACTTTTATTTAGTAGTGGTGGTACACTACTCTTTAGTGCCTACTTCATTTTTTTGAAGTTATTTGAAAGCATAATGGGAAATTCAGGTGTGTTATCTTGCATGTACTTTTTCAGAAGGCAAGGATTGAATATTCATATGAATAACCTATGAAAATTATTGAAAGCTGTGCTGGAAAAGATGATCTGAAAATATTTACTGGGAAATAATTATGTCAGATAGTAAAATAAAAAGCCCCAAAGCAACACAAATAAACAAACCCTGAACCAAACCAGATAAATAAGACTTCTTTGTACCAGATATATAGACTATTGAAGGTACGGTATCACAGATCTAAAACAGAGGAGTGAGAAGCTTTGAATTGTGTTTCAGTGTCAATGTTTTTAGCATAAAATAAGATAAATAAAATTAAAGCTAATCGTGCTATTGTCTTACTTGTGGGAACCTGGAATCAGAGCAGTATTTTATTTATATTATTCATATTTATTTTCCTTCTACATTTGTTCTGGTTTGGTTCTCTTCATGTCTCAGATACATTTCAATAAAATAAAATAAAATAATGTCTCTGGTTTGTGTTCAGGTGCTATTAAGAATCCCACAGCAGCCTTGGTTTTCTACAGTTTTTAAGATACTCCATAGTCAAAAAAGGACAAATTATAGCAGATGAATACAAAGAAATAGTGAAGTAATAAGGATGTTCATAATGAAAATAACTCTTAAAAAAATTAAGTCTGACAATGACCAAAATCAGATACCGTGGGAGATGTGAAGGAAGCCTTGCAGCAAGTGCGGTAAGTTCAGCTTTTCCCATTAACATCAGAGAATCAGGATCAATCCTGGGACATGAAACCAAGGACTGAGGGCTGGCTTGCATCCAGGCTGCTTAGTACCACTTGCATTAGGATGAAAACAGTACATTCACCATTTGTATCATTTGGGTCCCCTGCAATGCCTCTGCAAGGCTGTTTTGTATTTTTGTTTTCACAATAAATGGGATACAATGAAACTGCTGTGCTGCACATGACCAAAGTGTGGTTTTGTTTGTTTTTTTTACCTGATTTTGAGAGGCAAAGATTCAGTCTAGATTTGCAGCTGGGTGGAGAGAGGGAGCAAAACTTTGGGCAGTCTCATGGTTTTGCTTTCCTTTATGAGTACTCCTTTGAGGTAACTGTCTTTAGAATGAAATGGCTGTTGAATTGAGTGGGCAAAGGAAGATCCAAACCCTTATTTTGTTTCCTGGCTGGCTGGGCTTTTTTAGCAACATAGAGGTACTCATGATATTTATTTACTTTCCTCCCATGAAATGTGGTGGGCTGACCTGGGCCAGCTGCCAGACCCACAGGGCAGGGGAGAAAATGGGTCCATAAAGCCTCTGGGTTGACATAAAGACAGGGAGATCATTTATCATGGCAGCTCCAAAGAAGACTGACAATCTGTATTCCACTCAAAATCCTCCAGGTGTTCAGAAAGGATACACTTTCCACATAATTTATCAATTAGCATTAAAAACCATTGGTTATGTCCTCAGAAATTCTAATAGAACATGAGACTGAACACAGGCTTTATCCAGTCTTATATATGTGGCATGGCTCAAAGGTAGATTTTAGCTACTGGCTCCTCAAACGGTCCACACAAAGCATTCATTGAATTCCCATTTCTTCAGCACCATACCATTACACTTACATGTATTTGTACTCTTGCCATGCCAGCAGCAACTATTGTCTTAACGTGCTGCATTTGACCTCACAAGGACAGGAGAAAACTTATCAAGTTCCTTTCTTATAAAGAGAGGAACTCCAGGACTCAATTAGTTCAAGAGCCAAGGTAAATTCTGTGCATTAAGATCAGAAAATCGGAAAGTATTTTTACATGTTGTAATTTTGATGTATTCTGAGCCAAGGAAGATATTCAGCCAGGGTGAACAGGCCAAACTTGTCTCTCAGACCTGAGTGCTGAGTTATGTGTATGACAAACCCTAATGGAGAATTTCTAAAAGATGGCAAGGTCTGCATTATAAGGAGGGCTGTGAGCAGGTCCATTATCATAACATGTGAATTATTATTGCTTCTCCTCTGAGTGTGGATGAAAAAAGAGGTATTTCCGTCTCTTACTTTCTAACTGAAAAGATTCAAAATTGGTGTCTTGAAGAAAATCACATATAATTGCAGCTTTTTATTGTTTTTAAGCATTTTTTATTGTTCTTCTTAGCATGAGGGATAATTTAAACTTTGTAATTTGATTAACAATTTAATAATTTTACTCTTGAAATGAATCTGAGTAGGCTGGTACACCAGAAATATTTAGTTAAGTTGGAGAAATATTCTCATGATTTATACTGCCTACTTCCTAATTCCTAAAGTATATTGTTACAACATTACAATGTTTCACCTTTCTCAGTTTTAAGGCCCTATAAAGGTGCATTGTTTTGAGGAGATTTGCAAAAAAAAATCAAACTTCTTTTTATTTCATCATATTGAAGTAGAAATAAAAACCATTACCTGTAATCAAGATATTTTTTCCCGTATTTACAAATTCATTCAATCAAATTAGCTGTCCAGAATATATTATTTCCTGATTATTTGGGGGGAAAGAAGTGTTAATAAAAGCTTTAGTTTTCTTTGATTTTACATTTTTTTCCCCTCAGGTTTTCTTTGTATGATTGAAAAGGCATTTTTAGTTGCTCTTCAAAGAACGAATTAAAGAGCATTATCAAAAGAATGAAGTTACATGTGTGTTAGTTAATGGCTTTTGACAGCTTTTCAAAATTACTTTCTCTAGAGTAACTTTGTTGTTGTTTTAACACTTTTAAAACTTTTTAATATACTGTCACATCATGTTTATGGTTGCCTTTACACATAAACATTTCTCTGAAATTACTTTCTGGATTATGTTTTCAATTGTAATCCAAGCTAAGGAGAAGGAGCATTTTAATCTACGCTAAGCATGACCATACTCTGATTCAAATCCATGTTGGGACGTTTTTAGGACACACTGTCCTTATGATATCCTCTCTCCCTCCACCTGTTTTACAATAAGCTCCAAAACAGTCTCAGAGGATAAACTTCTCCTGAACTGCAGCTTCTTTCAAGGACATAAGGCAAGTCCTGATGAGTTTAGTCAGAGCCTGTCTCAGAGTCTGATACTCCATTCCTCCTATTTTAAATTTGGCTGACTGAGGGAAATATTTACCCCACCAGTTGATCCACTCAGCTGTTAATAGTGGTTTATCTACAACAGAAGTGACTCTCTGGCTCCCTTTGTGCTGAGATGAAGTCATCTTCTTTGCACTGCTGTGTAAAATGAACAAGCATATCAACACCTTTGCCCATATGAACATTCTTCATCTGTTGGATTTTCCTCAGTGAATCACATTCCAACCCTAGGGGTTTAGTCAGTAACAACCTGTTATTGGTGTTGAAAATTTCCTGTCCTTTTTTTTGCTCCCTCTTCCATTACCCTCACTAGCACTCATTTTTCCTTATCCTTGCTGTGTTTCTGTATTTTGCTATATAGTTATTTTGTAACAAGTTATTTTGTAATATTTTTTATAAGTATGGGAGTATTCAAAATCACTGAATAGTTCAGGAAAGCGCCTTAATCTGCCTCAATCTAGGCAAATAATTTTGGGAAAAAAGCTATTTTTTTCTTGATTCAAAACTTTTTTTTATAATTGTATTGAATTTTTACTTTTTGACTAAAAGAAATATGGAAATTATTAATATTTTAATGCTGAACAAACAAAAATATATAATGGTATAATCATGTGTACTTAAACTATGATTTTTACTTGTCATTGTGTAGCACAAATTCATTTTCATTACCCTAATTTTTCAATTTCTGCATTTGACTAATAACCTAAAATTAAGGTAACACATTCATATTTAAATTCAATATTAATTTTAAATTTAACATGATTTGCCTAACTTAAAATAAAAATACCTAGGTTAGATTCTATTGTCTTAATTCCAGACTATGTTTTATTTAAATCATGGAACAGTTCCAGTGCCCTGAGGCACACATTTATGTTCGGGACTAGATAATCTCCGGAAGTGCTTTCTACCCCTAACCATTGTCTGATTATATGATTTTGCAGAAAAAATAGTTTTCCAATTATTCTTAATTACATTTATATTTGTTTCTTAATTTTTCAGTTTCGAACTGAAAATACTATTCAAAGATAATTCATAATTATTCCATTTAACTGGGATTACATGCTACAGGAGCCCTAGACCAGCCTCATCACTTGACTGTGAAAGTACATCCTGCACTATGTAAAGCAGTAAAGCTCACTTCTGTTAGACAGTACTCATTCTTATATTCAATCAAAATGGAAAACATTTATACAATGATGGGATGGGAGACTGACTGGTTGGTTGGTTGGTTGGTTTTTTGTTTCTCTTAAACACTGGAATTGTTAGCATGGCTAATATTATGGATCATGTCTCCCTTAGAAAAAGAAAAAAATTACATCAGAGCGATGCACTTTTAGGACAGGATGTCTATTATGAATTCTTTTTCCCTTCCTTCCTGCTAAAATGCCATTTAAACATTACTATTGTCAGTGTTTAAAAGGTAAAATCCCTCTTTTGTAAAGGCAATAAGCCTCTCATGGTTGCTACTGCTTCTTTTCTTTAAGTGAAAATCAGATTGCTATATGCAATCTAATTTTCCTCAGTCTCAATTTCTTAATACCCTATATTCCATCAGTTTATGTGATTATTTATTCAGAGGGTCCTAAGGTAAAGAGTCATCATCTAATAAATTCTTCAGCTCTTCTTTTTGCATAGCAATTAAAGGAAAAGAGGTTTTTCATTTAAAATGTATGGAATATGTAATGTTCAGTGACACAAATCAACTGAAACACTAGCTGAGTTTTTCTGAAAACACTGCTCTTGAATTCCTCTTATTTAGTCATTATGTTTCATATATTCTCTTCACGTATATTTCAGTTGATGTAAATACAAGTTTTAACTAGATAGACTAAAGTATTTCTTCAAATGAAGTTGCCAACACTTACTGCAACTCAGCTCCTGCGTTTTTCTGACTTGGAATTTTATTTATTATGTCCTACTTTATGTCTCCATTGTCATGTACAGCTGTAGAGAGAAGTTAGGTACAAAAGAATATTCAAAATAGAACTAACAATTTAATGATTTGTTATTCTCATCATTTCTTGTGGTTTTATATACATGAAAAATGCAAAGAAGCATTAATTAATCTTGTACAGTTAATGAAGATATTCAAATCTAAAACCAAAATGCTTTTCTTAATTGGGTTCCAAAACTTAATGGCACTTTTTAAGTCTTTAAGCCCCAGGTAAAATGGGGACAATTTCAAATGTACTGTGGAAAATACAAATACATGGACACAATGACATTGCCCTGTCATATAACCAGAAAGTTTCTGCTTTAGAAGGAAAACTGATCTGAAATCTCTTCCTAGCACAGTGCTCATTTTGTTGACCAGATTAAGCTGTTCTAGGGATTTTCAAGACTTAGAAAGACAAGGAAAGGCAATATAAGGCAAAATATTTCTAGAAGTGTTTTATTAACTTTTAAGTTATTTTCTTTCTTACACATAAGCTTATTTAATCTCTAGTGGTTATTTTTTCTGTAAATTCCACATCAAAATTTGTAATGCTTCCCACTCACACTATTTTATGATTCTATATTTTTCAGATGAAAATGTTATTGTACAAGTCTTTTCTGTCACTTGCCTATGCTGTTCTTGCCTTCATCCTTCTCTTAGGTTAGAACAACTTCTTGTAGACTGTAAAATGAACTGAGTTTTGGCTTGAGCATAAAAGAGTAATTTATTCCCTTTTTTATTTATTTTTTTGCAGCTATTTTCTGCTCTGATTCATCTTGTAGTCATGTAAGCACTTATGCTGGTCTAATGGTGTAAGAAACTAAATGATAAAACTGAGTCACCAGAATGAAAGGGGGGCTGTGAACTTTGTTGTTGCTGATTTACGTGTTTGCTGAACTCCAGTTTGGAGTACTGAAAGCAATATAATTTTACTGCCACAGCATTTCAGTAGCATTTCTCAGATTCAAAGCATATTAGTAGTGGTTCCCTGCCCGTGTTAACTGCTGCCAAACTGAAATATGTTTTATGATGTTGGTCATGACCACAGAAATACAGAATGTAGTACTTGGTAACCATCTTCTGCAACCTTTTATGTTAATTTATCTCACCCTCTTTTGAAATTTTTCAGGTTTCTTCTACTCTTTTTCTTCTGGAAAATATTTTTTAGGCCTGTCAACTTTTTTTCAACATATTTTAAAACATATTTATGGTGAAATTGTACTAATTTGCTCTTGTATTAGTACTATTCAGTAGTTTTGAGTACTCCTGCTTTTCTGTAACATCCCCTTTGTAACGCATTTGAGAAACATTTGGTCTCACCCTTCTTCTTCTTTCTTCTTCTTCTTCCTTCTTCTTCTTTCTTCTTCTTCTTCCTTCTTCCTTCTTCTTTCTTCTTCTTTTTTCTTTCTTCTTCCTCTTCTCTATCTTTTGAAGTAGAATGAACTACGTGGTATTCTGTAGTAAACCAGGTTTTCTATGATACTCCTTATCCTTTACATCAGTTCAAGCTCATCTTCCTCGAATGAGGAGCCCAAAAATGATACACAGGACTTCAGTTTGAACCCATGCAATGCCAGTCAGATCTATTCCTGTTGAACATAAGCCTCATGATGCATTCTGACATTGTAACTCCCAGTTTTGTGCTATATATAAATTTTGTTACCTTGTGATTAGTTTTGATTCTGATGTTAAAAAAAGATTAATCCTTGAATAAATTTTAGTCAAATTGACAGAAATTTCCTCACAATTCATTGTTCCTCTGATCAGAGACAGAGAAAATTCACTATTTTCTTTTCTTTAGCTTTTTTTGAAAGGGAAGCCTAAATCAACCAACCAAGCTGTTTCTAAACTTTCACTAAACAGTTACTTTCTAAAAGTAACTGTTCTTACTTTTGACTAGTAATTATATCTCTATATATGGACGATAGAATTAATTAAATCTATACATTTGTGTTTCTTGAAATGTAGATTTAGCTAACAAGACGTAATTTTATTCATGTTAATGCAATTACCAGTTATAATCTGATTTAAGAAAAATACAGCTGTGTTCTCTTTTTTGTGTGTCTAAAAGGAGCTATTGCCAACCTTCTGATCACATTTGCAGGACATGAACTTGCTTAGTCTGGAGCAGGCAGAATATAATAACTAATTGTGTCATGCCTGCTGAGTGTCTTGTTTTTTCTGAATGGAATGGCATATATATTACACGGAATTGTGCAGAGTCAAGGGGGAGTTGCAGCTGGGAAAAGCACTGACATAAGCATGGAAGATTACAGTTATTTTACACCAAGAGAAGGAAATGCAGATCTCAGTAGACAAAAATTCCGTATTCAATTTGCAAACAAAATAAATGAGCCTAATAAGATGTTGACTATTTCAGCTGTGAAACAGAGACAATAAGGGTACTTTTTTATTTTATGGACCAGATAACTCTTGAGGTTTTAGATTCTTACAAATAGCAGATTTTTTGTTTTATCAAAAAAACAATAGTTCTACAAGAAGAAGCCATAGTTACCTTCCATTTTCTGAAGGGACAAAACTATGCAGCACAATTTTGCTGAAAGCTTGTACCAACACACAGCTTCTTTTCTTCTGTATTGCCATTTTTTTTGTTCTCCATAGGGAGCCTTCAGCTGTCATGGTACACTGGCAGTGGGACATACATTTGTTAATGAAATGCTGTTCAGTCCATGTCTTCAAGCACAGGCCAAGTAAAAGCTCTCTGACATGCTGTGCAACTGGCTGTTCTACACCTCAAAAAAAGTGTCAAAGGAGCATAAGAGTAACAAAAACCAGTGGGAATAATCAGGGGTTTGAAAATCATGAGTACTGAAAAAGGATTAAGAAACTATATTGTCCATTCTAAGAAAGAATCAAACAGGAAAATAACATCAGTCACGAGTATCATGTTCACCAAGTTTTTGAGACATTTCTGTGTGCAGTGCATGAGACTAATATAGATGAAACACTGAGGATTAAGAAATAAGAACTGCAGCCTTTATAACCCAGTTCCTAAAATCCAGTGAGGCAACTCATACCATCTAAGTTAGGTGCATAGATAGAATGTGCAATCAATGAAAAGAACAAGAATCTCTGAAAAAGGTAGAGGGCACTAGCACTAAAGATCCCATTATGGGGAGAACTATTTTTACCACCATAGGGTTCTACAAAAACTGGAACTATCTGTTGTTACCTTTCTAGTAGATGCACCGAATGTCATTTGATTAATTGTGGCAATGGACATAGGATTAATGGATCAGTCTTTCAAGAGACATGAGTTGGGTGCCTTTGTCACATGACCGTGAGGCTTCAAAACACATTCAGAACTCTTGCTAGGGATGTGTAGATGGTTGGGAAACCCTACTGGTCTTTGGAAATCTTAGCCTTATGAATCCTTTTAAAGTACAAATTTTAGAATATCCACTAACAGTTTTTTCTAGGCTCATACTTTCAGGTTTGTGTGGGGTTTTTTTGGTTGGTTAGTTTTGGGGTTTTTTTATGTGTGTGTATGTTGCATTCCCCAGGGGAATTGTTTCTCCCCCCTCAGGGACCCCTACAGCTTGTAACCATGTAGTTTAACCCTTTCTCCCCTTCCTGACCCTATTGGCTGTGTCCCAATAATCCCTCCCTGGCAAAAGCTTAGATAACATTCTCTTCTTCCGCACTTGTCCTCTTTCCCCTCTGGTAACCACCTGGAATAAACGTCTAGAACTACAGCTGGGGGTCAGAGCCTCTTTTGCGTCCTTTGTCCTGTCCATTAAATATTCCTCCAAAGCCCTCCAAGGTCTGAGCTAGCATTGGAACATTGGAGGCACCACAGGGGGATTTATTTCATGTGTAGTTTTGTTTGTCTGTTTGCTTGAATTTTGTTTCAGTTTACTACATAGTTTTGGGATTTTGTTTGTTTATTTGTTTGTTTTTTTTCTTGCTGGGATATTTGGTTGTTTGGTGGGACTTTTTTTTCTCTTTAAAAGATTATGCAGTAGATTTGCTATCAGATTGCTCTCTAAATGAATAGGTACTTCTGCCTGGACTTTTGGTTTGGATTCGCTTGTTTTATTTTTCTGCTCTGCATAAATGTCACTCTAAATTCTTATCACAATAATGATGGTGATGAAAAATCAGCTCTTTTGATCATCTGTCTGTGACAGAACTCTATCTTGTCTATTACAACAACAAGATTTTTACTTTAAGGAATTAAAAATATACTGAAACAAATTAGTTTTATTTTCATTTTGGTTTTTGTTTTATTCTGAAGTATGATGTATAAGCATACACTACTTTAATTATTGCTAGAGATGAATGGTTGATCACTTACCTTTGCATTGAAAGGGAATTCTTCTCACTATTGCAAAGACAGGCTATAAGGCTAGTCTATTAATAGCTTTTCAAGGAGCTGTCTCAGTAGCTGAGCAAAGATTTGGAGAAATCATTCTTCTGTAACTAATGGAGGGATTATGAAAAGAGCTTCAGCTACATCAGTCTAGCAAAATTTCCTGTCATATAAGAAGCTCAGAACCACTGCTCGCTGTCTGATACAAAACAGTTATGAGGATGCTCCAATATGTGGAGACTTTGTTGAATTTCTGGCCAAGGACTAGAAAATATGTCTGGAAACACATACCTGTCTGTCCCACAAGCATTGCTGATAGCTCACACCTGCTCTGAGATGCTGGAGGCCAAAAGTCCTGGTTTCATCTCAGTGTATTTTAATCAAGAGAGACAGCAAAAGTATAACATAAAAATGGATGCAAGTTAATTGGACTTGTAGAAAATATTTTTTCTTAGATCAAGAGCATGGAAGCTTTCCTTCGTGCTAATATTTTTGGGAATATTATTTACCAGTTGGAGCCAAAGTATATTTCTTATTTGCATCTTGATCGAAGATGAAAACAATTTAGTTGTTACTTCTGTCTGCTGTACTTGTTTTTTTTTTCTTTTGTACCTGGACATTTGATGAGGTTGCACACTGAGATATTTCATGCTGAACTGAGTGTATCAGTCTAACAAAAATAAATATTTTGGTTATTAAAGAAAATAAAGAACTCATATCTCTGAAAAGCAGATGTTTTCTTCCTTCCTTTCATGTATGTCTCAGCTTTACCCTCCAACAAAAATGAGTGTTAATAAACAGATGTGTATACAATATATAAAAAGCATTTAAATATTATCTGAATTATACACATACATACAAATAAATGTACCCATATATACGTAGATGTACCCACATATATAGTTTCCCATGCATTCCTCATCCTTTCTCACACAGAAAGACATGAAAAAACTGATATCCGACTCAATACTGGTAACAGTTACATGTACACATTAGCATTTTCACACATCCATTCTCTTCTCTGTTTATAAATATATAAAAAGTTAATTTTCTCATATTTTTGTAAGTAAAACATAGACATATCAATGAAATATAAAACAAAATATTTTCCAATTTCAAAGTCATTCTAGAAAACTCCCTGAAGGAGTTGGTGAAGGACCAGATCACGAATCCCTGACTGAAAATGGCAGCCAGATATTCACATGACTTTATACTAGCATATTCCATTTATGCTTATTATGATTAATTATTCACAGTGATCTCACAACATAGCAATGAAATAAATAGATTCACTCCTTTACAATCTTACATATGATTTATTATTTAGTAAGCAGTTTCATTGACACCAGTATGAATGTTTGTATGAGTAGCTTGGCTGGGACAAACTTCTTATATTAAGAAATACTGCCAAATTCAGTTAAATGACTGCCTGAAATATTCATGTGTTTAACACAGCTAAAATGCCATCCCACTATGTAACAGTTGCATTTATCTTCCATATTCATTAATTAAAAGGAGTGCCTATATAACTATCCTAATATTTTTTTTTCCTGTGATGTACACTATACCCACCTCTAGCATTTAAAAGACAACACTAAAATAACTTTCAAAAATGTTGAGAGCAAGCAAACACCCACTACATTTATAAAACTTAACATGTGTGCAGTTTTTCATACCAAGCTAATTTTCAGATTCAGGAAGACACACTCTCTGCAAATTAAGACACAATGCCCTGTGAGCTGAATGTAAGCTGAAATGCTGCACTTGGAAAATGCAATAGAAATTTCAGAAGTAGCTGGGAAAGGTGCTCTATGGCACTTCTTACTGCAATATGGCCACAACATTTTAATGAAAGAGAGTTGTAAAGGTGTATAACACATATATTTATTGGAATCACAAAGATTTTAGAGAACAATTATTAACTTCAGTAAAATCAGAAAGGCAGTATGACCTTGTAGTGATTATGGTGCTAATAGGAATTTAAGTCCATGGCCAAGTAACTAGACACTCATTAAGAGACAGAGATTTCAAAATCTAGTCAACTTTACCTTTGACTTATCATAAATTTAAGCTTTTAGTATACTTATAGATTATCTTTGAATTCATTTTGCAATGAATGCCTCTTTGACATCCTTTTCTATTTAGGTAGGCCTATATCTGTAGCCCACATTGTATTGTTTAAGTATGAGGCCATATACTTTTTATTGGATTTTGCTTCCAGTAAATCTATTTATGAGACACTATTTGATTTAGATGTTATATTCTAGTACATATAAGTTTCAAAGCTTTTTAAGGTATTTCGAATTTTTTATCTAAACTTATTCAACATTGGATCAGATCTATCATCATAAACTGAGTCACAAATGTTTTTAGTTTAGTTTTAGTAAAACTTACAGGAAGTGAATGTTTTGCTACCTCAAAATTCAAGCAATGGTTTTACTTATCAGGCCATCTGCAGTGTGTCAAGTTGGTAGCTGACTCCCTGGTCAGAGAACGAAGCACAAAATATCTCCATAATTCATTTTCCTTCCCCATCTGACACTTTTTATACCAATGGGAAAAAATATTATACACTATTGATAGAAGACTGAAATTTCATATAAATTTTAAATTTTTCATAAGCAGGAGTCTTTAGCTGTGAGAAGCAAATGCCTCTGTATATTACTGTGTTCAAGGATATTTTCCACCATTCATTATCAGCACTGTCACACATCCCAAAATTACCTAGACACAGAGAGAATATCTAATAAAGTTCTTAAGTTTTTTGCAACAGTTTCAGCATTTGTATCCAGTCAGGAAATTCATCTCACTAATATCACTTATCATCTAAACTTAGCCAATAGTTTGATTCAGTTACCAAAATGTAGGTGTCCACTGCCAGTAGTCATGCACCATCCTGTTTTTTGTCCAGCTGCTACTCAGAACAAACTTTGTGTTTGTCAGACATCTACCATTGTCTCGAAATACCACATATTGACACCTTTTTTTTCATATAACCATATATTGTTAAATTGTTTTGAGAAGGAGCAAGAGGTAGAGTAAAGAAATAGATCTTGCCAAGACATTTGGCTCTTTGACCTTTTTTTAATTATTATTATTAATTGATTTTTCTAGATTAAATTCAAAGATTCCAGGATTTCATGTCCAAATTACTGTTGATAACTGTATTGAATCAAGCACACCATGGTTCTGTGAGTAAACACAAGAGAATTTATGAAGCTTGTGTAAGCTTTAACACCATGCCACCTCTAAGGCATCAGTTTTAATCAACAACATCTACATCTGAAATGATGAAATTATGTTTTGCTTTTTTCTTTTTTTTTCTTCCTCAGGCTTTTCTCAGCTCTTGCCTGAATTTGACTCAGAAAAACCTCCAGCATTAGTTCTAAATCAGATGCAGGCAAGGGAGAAATCTTCAAGAACTTCTCAGATGATCCCAAAGAACATTTTTAAAAGAATTTCTTTTCAATACAATCCAAAATACATTCCGTGTGTGCTGCTGGTGTATAAGACATTCAGTCTGCTTTCTGATTTGTCCCTTTGCTTTATTACTATGTGACATGTTGATTTTAAAGCTGAAAAGCTCATTCTTGTAAACTGCTAGTGATAGAGTTATTATCAGAAACCATATCATTTGATACAATGTCTTACTGGACAGAGAATTACATTCAAATTAAAGCTCTCAAGGAAGACATGCACAGCCTAGTAGCAGCAGCTTAAGGGCAATGGTCTGAATACTTTTTCGCTGTGTCAGAAAATGGGAAAAGGTCAAGAAACGGATTTTTTTTCTTGCAGGAACTATTAAAATGGAAGAAATCAAAACATTGTCTTGGAGTTTGCAGCCCTAATACTCAGGAGTAACTCCTGAGAGAAAGATAGAATATAAAAAATCTTGGGAGATCTTTCTGGTGATTTAGCTTCTTAATTTCAGTTTGTGAACATCCTGAGCATGTGGACTTCTGGACTGAACAACAATTCTTGGTTAAATAATAATTACATACTTAACGCAATTATATTTTTGGTCTTTCTTTAACCAGACAGCCCATATGTATTTTGATGGCATCAAAATGTGGGACTAAAATTTAGGAGTTGGTTATTATATATCACTAATGTTTCTGTAAAATGTGCTAGCTTTAAAAAATCCTACAGATCTTCTAAATTACAAGGACTGTCAGAAACCTGTGCACCCTGGTCAGAAATCAGAATATCCTTTGTCATATTCTCTAAAGATGCTTGGATTAAGAAGAGGCTCATATGAAGCCATAGCTTATATTAATTTTAACTTTTACTGCTATTAGATATATTTTCAACTTATCAACACTATAGAAGAAAGAAATATAAAAGAAGAATATAGAAGCAAGCAGTGGTTTTAATCTCTTGTTTATCCCCCTAATAAAAAAGATTTTTAAAACTGTAAATTGGCTTCATTGATGTCCTGCATTTTCTCTTCCTCTGTTGGCTTGTCAAACACCCTCTCCCTCCTCTATGATTTATTGTTCCTATACAGTAAAACCTGGTTGCCTTCTCCAGAAGAAAATTATAACCTAGTACGTGGTCATTGCAGCATGCAGATGAATCCAAGGGAATTTCTAGATTTCAGAGTAACACAAATCTGATTGATCTGTTTGTAAATATAAGCAAGAACTTGTGACTAGCAGCTCTGTTTATCACCAGTGTAAAGAAGTTTCTGAGCTGCAGTTCCTATGATACAAATTTCTATGTATTAAATAGACTACAGGATATGTGGATAGAATGAAATCTATGTCTGCATTCATTATCCAACTTCTCAATAAGTGTTTTTATTTTTTCTTTCAAGAGAGTATATATACAGTATAAATAAGATAATATATATACAGTACATAATACAGTACAAATAAGAAAAAAAATCTTTCCTGACCTTGAGGCAGTAGCTTGCCAAAGCCTTGCTAACCAATGTATTTGAAGAGCATATAGAGGACTATCAAGGGGATTTTCTTTAACATCTCTTCAGTAGCTGACAAGACCCAAAATAAATGTGTCCTTGCAATTTCTTTATGACAATGAAATGAAATAAAATCCCTTACTCAGTATTCAGCTTTGCTTTCCAGAAAAAAACAGTAGTCTAATATACAGTCTATGTAAGAGGGAAATATCTTCTAGAGAAAAAAATGAAAAGAAACAACAGATTTTGTAGCATATTCCAAAAATAATTTTTTATTTGTTACTTTGTCAGAAATGACAGGAAATTTAGATTTACTTCTAATACCAGATAGTGAGTTAAGAAGATGTGGCCAAAGATACCTTTAGTTTTTGAAAGCTGTATATTTTAAATGCAGTTTTATTCACAGTTTCCTTTAAAAAAAAAAAACCTTTGGCTACTGATGTCTTTCTTTCATTTCAAAATTAGATAGAAATTCACAATGTTAATAGTCCTGACATCTGCAATAGTGACCCCAAAGAGATATTGAATAACAAGGTGTGACCTAAGAACAAGTAGGAATATTTGATTTGAAGCATCAAGACTCTCTAGGTTTTTTTAGTATTTTCTGTGCTAGGAAGATGGGGCTAGAATTGAAAGAGTGCTTTCCAATATATCCAGTGAAGAATTTTTTATAATGTCAGTATGAGTTTCCTATTTGAAGGAATCACAGTCACTGCTCAAAAACAGAGTCCTAATATGAATTAGCTTTCATGCAATGTGTACAGTCAGGGATTAAGAATTTGAAGCAAACCAGAAAGTTAACCAAAGAGCTAGTCTAGGTAACACAAAGAGACACATCTCAAGTCTAATCAGAATTTATGGCAAGCATTTGATTTGCTGCCTTCCTCTGTGAGTAGCTTGTCACAATGAGAACACAGAGCATCTCAGCATATAGTACACTATTTGCTATTATTCCTTTTATCTGGAAAGTTCTTAAGATGTTATTTTTGACTGAGAAATCATGTCTATCCAGGGTCTTTCTTTGACAGTTCATAATTTTCTCGATACTTCAACTGCAGTTAGAGAGTAAAAGTTTTGCAAAATGCTCTTCAGCAGTGTGAAAAGTTAAACATTTTTGAAGTACCCTGTGGATCCTTTTGTTTTGTAGCTTTATCGCGTTCCCATTTGTATACTTAGTGCATATGGTGGATCAATGTTCTATTGAATTACTCTTTCAAGGTTATTCTGGCCTTTCTGTAGTGTGTCTACAGATGGGTACAGATGTACTTGATTTCTCTCTACTCCAGATTGGCTGTGTTCAAGTGAATAACTTTAAAAACTACATAACTGTCAAAATTCTTCTATGCCTACGTAACAAAGCCGTGGCTACAGTACAAGTAGAAAATCACAGACCTCCCACTTAACATTCAAAACTTTTGACTTTGAATACCTTTAATTTCATCCTTTGTGTTTGAGAAGAAAGAAATTTAATTAACCTTACTACTGAATGCTCTCTACTTCACATTTGCAACAACTTGACATCAGTGCTTGCTGTGTTGGTAAAATATGTGGCCTCTTGCTTTTTTCAGAACATTAAGAAGTTTCATATAAAAGTACTATGTAGAAGATCCTATCATGAGCATGTTACCAATAAAAGCTCCTTTACTTTTTGTCATGAAATTAGATGATAATCCATTTATTTAGGTTAACATTCTTCCTTTTTACAATCACAGAATATGTTAGTTTGGAAGACATCTACAAGAACCAGGTCCAACTCCTGGCACAGCACCATTCCAAGAGTCACACGATGTTCCCAAGGGCATTGGTCAAACACTTCTTGACCTCTGTCAAGTTGGTGCTTGACAAAGTGTGACCATTTCCCTCAGTCATCTATTCCAGCATCCAAACACCCTCTGGTTGAAGAAACTTTTTCTAATATCCAACCTTCACCTCTCCTGACACAGCTTTAGGCAATTCCCTCAGCCCTGTCACTGTCACCACAGAGAAGAGATCAGTGCCTGCCCCTCCCATTCCCCTTATGAGGAAGTTGTGACTGCAGTGGGGTCTCCCCTCACTCTCCTCCAGGCTGAACAAACCAAGTGACCTCAGCTGCTCCTCATACAGCTTCCCCTCCAGACCCTTCACCTTCCTTATTGCCCTCCTTTGAACTCTCCCTAATAGTTTAATGTGGTTTTTTTATATTGTGGCACCCCAGACTGCACACAGCACTTGCAAAGAGTTTGCACCAGTGCAGAACAGCCAGGGACAGTCCCCTTCATAGCCTGGCTGGCCATGCTGTGTCTATTTTACACTTTTGGACACAACTGGCCCTCCTGGCTGCCAGGGCACTGCTGACTTATATTCAACAGTGGATGATATATTCAGGCATGTATTGACAAAAAAAAAAAATAATCCTTCCTTAATTGTGTAGTCCAAAAGCCACCTCGCAATTAGATTTCAAATGGCTCAATCCTCTATTTAAATCTCTGCTCTAGTTTCTTTTTAGTCACTGAATTGTCCAATTTTACATATTCCTTCTTAATGGATTTTTTTTTGCACTGAAAGCCTCCTTAATAAGTCTTTGATTTGTTATAATTTGTGTTTAAGTCTGTGTAAGAGGATGGTGTCAGCAACAGAGCGTAAATCAAAAGCTTAATAATTTCTTCTCTCATTCTGTTGAGTTTGCAGCTACAGTTACAATTCATTACCTTGAAAATCATAATTTGATTTAAAAAATCCAGATATAAAAAAGGAAGACTCTCAAACCCATCAAGTATGAACACTCAGTTATCTTGAGGCTAATGGGTCATTTACTTTAAGGGTCAATGTTTTTCCGTCTGAAATGAAGGCAAGTACTTTATTTTCTTCCCCTGTAATCTGCCCATTGCCAATCTGCCTCTCCTGTACAAAAGCACTGCATTTCAATGGTGTTATGTATCTAGGAAACAAATATTTTATTTTTTTCTTGTAGCTAACCTACGTAAGAAACGCAGATACAGAAAACATAATAATTCATCTTTAAAATTTATGCCAAAAGAAATCTTTGGCTACAGAGGAACTAAAATTGCAGGAGACAGACACATTTTCTCTCACTATATTCTTTAAGAAAAATATCAAATTGGATACTTTTATTTTCCTTCTCTGCCTCTACCTTTTACTGGCAGAAAGCACAGGGATACTGGCAGAGAGAAGGTTTTGGAACATTTTTAATGCTTCCTCTTTAGCTCACTTGTAAAGCTGGTAAGTGAGTAAATCTCTGCTGGATGATTTCACAGCTCAGCATGACCATCATGTAGGAAGGGAGAGAAAGTGGGTTTGCCTTTTTCCTTTTTTTTTTCTTTTTTTTTTTTTTTTACC
>VXBR01008713.1:49005-61373 GCA_013400215.1 Cisticola juncidis
CTATAGGCAGAGATCCAAAAAAAGCAAAAGGATCTCAAGTGGTTAAGCACAAAGGGGAATCACCTGCTGATAATTAAAATAGTGAAAGACACTGAGGCAATAGTGTACAAGAACAGTAACTTGATTCCCTAGATTGGAAAGAGAGTTACATTTCTGGCTCTTTCTAAAAAAATGGTGAGCTACAATGTAAAAGTAGTGACTTTATTGTGGTGATTTAGAAATAATTTAGTTTGCCTAACCTGAGGCTTGTGCAGATCTCACAGGAATCCAGCTTTTTTTTTTTTTTTTTTTTTTTTTTTTTTTTTTTTTTTTTTTTTTTTTTTTTTTTTTTTTTTTNTTTTTTGTCTTGATATTGCCCTTAGAGATTTACATATTTGAAATTTTTATCTAACTGTATTTTTACTTTAGCTTGAATTTTAACTCACTAAATTACAACTTCAAGATAGCAGTCAGTGGTTTTATTCAGCTGGCCTGAAATTAAGTCAGACAAATCAAGGCTGGAAGATTTACAACATGTTTATCCAACACAACCTGGATTAAATCTGTTCAGGAAAGACAACTGATATTTTTTTGAACCAGAAATCTCAGTACACAGCTTCACAATGGTCCTGCTGCACATGCATAGTTCATATACATATGCATAGAAGGTCTGATTCAGTATATGTTGGACTAATTCTGCAATAGGCAGACATGATTTGCATATATTCAGAAAATCCCAAGCATTAGACTTAATGCATGTGCAGATTGATTCCACATTTCATGAAGAGTGAAATGTCTGGTATAGATCTAACTTGAATTTGTTCTTCATATGTTGGATGAAAATTTATTATCTTGGTTTTATGTAGAAGTAATTTTAAAAGAATTTTCAGAATGTTAATTGAAATAATTTTTATTTATAAAAATGCTGCTATACTTCAGCCATACAAATCTTTTAATAGTTGCTGGAATTCAGGAGACTTTTTCATGCACTTTGAGATACAAACCTTTCACATTATCAGATATATATCTTCTGATTAGCATTTAATTCTCTTTCTCACTGTGTTACAGATCATGACAGAATAATGAAAGTAATATGAAAAGCAGTTCTGCATATATTTTCTATGAAGAGATACTCATCTAAGATACTGAATAATTCAAGACTAATAGAAGGTTGCTTGAGTCCTGACAAGAACTAGTTATCTTTTTTTCCTGAAAAGGAAGAACAGGATGGTAGCAATGCAGAAAAACAAGAGTCCTAGTCCCTAAGTATATCTATAAACTAGGTCATCCATTACTAAATATCTGAACTTTTTTAGTATTACTTGCTGACACATCCTGGGCAGTATGAATTTTGTCTTGTGTTAGTTGTCTAGCATACAGCTGAGCTAGTCACCCTGGGTTCTCTTTATAGTCAATAGAGAAAAAGAGGGACTATTTAGGGAAAAATCCACCTGACCTATTTCTGACACCTTCTTGAGGATGAAATGAATCATGCCCTAGAAGTGCTTATTTCTCTTCAAGGAGCAAAGAAGGAGCATAGTAAGACTAGCTCACCTGTAGAGGCGTACATTGAAGAGGTCATTTGATTCTGGTCCTTACTTTAATCAGTAAATGACTAGTTTTATGAAAGAAGAAGACCTTTCAAAATATGATTGAAAGACTTGCCCTTCAGAATATTCTGCTAACTGGTGCCATATGCAATGCTCAGTAAGAACAGTGATTTCAGTTAGATGGAAAAGAAAATGAACCTGAGACCAAATGGTTTCCTACACTCTGGAGATTCACTCTGATCATGAAGTTTTGAACTAAACAGAAATGACATCAAATATTTCCACATTCTTCCTTAGCTCTTACTTTCCTTGAGCATGCCACAGCCCTGCTTTTGCTCTAATAAAATATCTGATCAAAATATTTTGAAAATATTTTTAATGAAAAATAATACTTAAGTCATATGAATTACATATTAATACCATTTTTCTTTCCCTATATCTGAAGTAATTTGACAGATTCAACTTAAATTTGTAAACTGCTTTGAGTGTTTCCTACTAGAGATTTAAAGAGCAAGGAAAGTTTATAATTTTTTCTCTAGCACTAATTTTATCATATCTTCACTGAAAAAGTTTTTTTTTCTCTTCTTCTGAAAAAAAAAAACCCTCAAATTTTCTACAAATACAATAAGACTCGGTAACACTAATTCTCCATTTTTTAAAATCTTCCCTATAAAAGAAGATATAATCATCATATAAATATTGTTTAAACTACCATTACTATGTTTTTTGGTAAAGTTTCACTTATTTAATAATGGGGAAATGAGAAAAACATGATGCTTTTTAGAAACTTCTTGAACTTCTTTTTTCTTTTTTTTCTTACTATCTTTTAATATTTATCCATTGGTGACTCACCGCTTGACCTATTCTAATATTCAAAAGCCAATCCCTCAATCCTTTAGGTATTATACTGTAGTTGTTACACTGGAAAGCAAATTTCAAGGTATATCACTGAAATCTATAGGGACTCTAAGTGCAAAAAAACAGCTAAATGATAATTGATATTTTGTAAATTAATCCTCTGAATAATAGATAGTTATTATACTCTTAGTAATTTTTTCATGCCCTGTACGTGCATTTTAGCAGCTGCACTACAAATGATACAAGAACTCTGGCTACTGTTAACAGATAAAAGATGATTTTGAGTTTCTAATTACTTTAAGTATGATTAAAAGAGCTAAATGGTTGGACAAATCAGATATTTAAATGCACGTAGTTTTCCAACTAAATTTAAAGAAAAAGTCAGTCAATTTCAATTTGAAGATACTTGCTTCTTTTAGTATTTTTTTCCACATGCATATTCATTACAACAATTATGGTTCAGTCAAATATTTGGAGCTGGATTTTGAGCTGGTAATTATTTGAATTTCTTGTTTTCCAGACAACACATGTACTCATAACCAGAGTTACTAGCAATGTTTAATATAAGAAGAGGAAAGGACAAAGAAGACAGAGTGTAAAAAAACCCCTAAATTATTCTTAATATGCAACCAATTTATTATAGAGCTTTCAGAGCTTTATATTTTTCAACTATGTTAATAGTGTAAACTGTATTTTTTGCACTGATTTCAGAGATAGAAAATAACACTTAAAAAATCTATTTACCTCTTTAAACAACCATAAGTCTAGAAATATTTTTTGTCTTATCACATATTGTGTCCAATTTAGTTGCAAAATTTAGATCCCTAATTTTTTTTTTGTAGATATAGGGGTGACATAAGTACAGATATTAAGTCTTCATTGTCTATGTTGGCTACATCACCACTGAATATAAAGAAAGATCAGATACATAATTCATATATAAACAATTACATTCAGCCATTAACATTAAGGGCTCCACATCTTGGAGCTCCATGTGATTCCTTAATATATGTATGTTTAGGTTATGCTAAACTGTACCCCTCCTTTCTCTGTTTCAAAGATATCATGATAATGATAATAATCTTCTGGAATGTGGCTGACTCAGCTGTGGTTCCCTGGATCCTCCTTCTTGGCCTTCTGGAAGACAGGAGGGCCATTTGTTTTTTCTAATCCTCTGAAATCAGCTCATTAAGTCACCATGTCGCCTTTCTTTTCATGGATAATCACAAGCGGCCTCATTGTGATATCAGCTGGCTGACTTCAACTCCTTCAGTGCTACCAAATTCCACAGATTTGTGTGTGTGCAGTTTATTGAAATAGTAAAACTTTCCAAGCTCAAACTTTTCTCTAGGTCTCAGGAACCAGGGATCATTGAAAGCCAATCTTAACAAAAAAGACCATGATAAAGAAGGTTTTGAATATCTCAGCCTTTTCCATGTCCTTTGTTGCCGTGCACTCTGCACCACTTAGTCACAAATTCATATTTTTTAGGTCTTCCTTTTGCTGCTGATTTATCTATAGAAGCCCTTATTTGATCTTCATGGTCCTTGCCAGATGCAGATCCAAGTGAGGTTTGTTGCATCAGGTATATCAGCAGCAAAAAAGCAAGAATTATCCTGGACTGCACAACCTTCCCAATAGGATAAGGAACTTGTGCTAGGAACCATTGCAACAAGGTTTCCTTCTTGAACTATGCCATCTTTCCAAAAGAGTAGAAAATTAATGTAATTCATAAAATTTCATATACACCTGTGATTGAAGTATTTTTCGGTCTGAGTCCCTCTACTCTGCACTGTTATTTGCCCTTAAACTGCAACACCTTTGTAACACCATTATTTGTATTTTTTATAGAAAAAATGAGAAGGTTACAATATTTTCTGGAATATTTTTCAGCATTTTAGACCACATTCAACATGAATGATGTTCCCAGTATGGTTATTTCATTGACTATAATAAGACGCCAACAATTATCCCTAGTCTAGAACTGTCTTGCTAATATCTACATATGCTACATTAGAAATATTATGTACCTAAGGCTTCGTTTATCTGCCCATGCTAGCTGGTATTTGTCATTACCTGCAGGCAACTGAATTGAGCCCTAGATACCAGAAAAATGATATGAGATGAACTTGTTAAGAAGTAATGAGATAAAAAATTATTTAAAAATACTAATCTTTCAAAATAACAAAAAGCTTCAATATCTGTTTTACCAGGTCCTCATTGCTTCATTTTGATAAGTGCAAGTCTATTTTTAACCTAAAAAATATTGACAATTTTTTTATTTTTTTAAATTTTGTTTTCTATATCTAAGCATTGAAGTAGAATATTGACTGCTAAGGTGTTTTGAAGGTTAGATTCATTTTCCTTTTTTTAAGGAGACTACCAAAGTCAGAATAAGGTCTCTCTGACTACAGAAATTAAAATACATATCAAAAATCTGACAATAATATAATATATCAGTTGAGTTACTGGTCAAGTATATGAAAGCATATACATGGTCCCTTAAGTGTATCATATTTGCAAGACAGCTATAAGCAGGTAGATTATTTTATATTAAAATGGAACAATCACTTTGTTTCATTTAATTGCACTTTTGTTATAAATAAATATTCCTTTTTACATCCACAAAAATAAAGTCATATTTTAAGAACTTATTTTATTTTCATGTTTCCTATTCCTTATTTAGGCTGGTTTTGCATAATTTTATTCCTATTTTGCCCCTCAGTTCTGTCTGAAAAGAAATAAGATTTGTAATCTCTAGCCTGTTGAGAAGACTAGATCTGTGCAAGAAATGAAGTAATGTTGAGCTGTTTATTAGATATTTCATAATAGAGACAAGTATATTTTTATGACATGCACTGGACTAGGACTAGAAAGTAACATGTACCAGCTGTTCATAGTATTAATTGTGATTCATAATCCAATTAAAGGGGAGAGAGAATTGCTATTCAACTTTAGTATTCTGCTAAAATGATAGGATTGTCTCTAAACTTGAAGAGAAGGAGTTGATTAACCTAACTCATAGATTGTAATTATTTTTTCTAAAATAGCCATTATTTACAGGTATGCATTAAACATTTCTACTTTAATAATATTAAAAATATGTAACAGAATACATTACCTGAATTTGAGGTAAGTAGATAAATAACCAAAAACTCCAAAGTGTGTGCCTAGTGAATATGCTAATAACCCAGACAGTTAAAATGAAATAACTGCTTCTACCTAACTGGTGAACATTGCCAGATATATGAACTACTTCCAGAAAAATGTAGAAAGAAAGAAATATTGTGTTTATACAAGAAAAAGGAACTTGTACACTGAAAAGCTCAAAAAATAGCTTTCCAGCTTTTGTTTCAAACCTCTCTGCTCAGTTACCTATTCACTACCATCAGCAGCTGTGGTTTGTCTGATAGACTTACAACTTTTAGTTTCTTTCAACTCTTCTTTCACCATCATCTACACTGGTACAAATTCCTGCCACTTGTCTCTTTACAATATTTCAGCCTTTCCATTCAGTCTGCTGACAGCATTGCTGCCTTTTGGTATTCCTTGCTTTTATCTGCTTTGCTCCCATGCCTCTTTGACCTCTTACCTTCTTCTCTCCCTACCAAGAAATAAGCAAGAGAACTAACTTAATCTTCTGTTTTCTCTGCCCTTTGGATCAACCCACTATTTTCTAAATCTCTTCATCATCTCACAAAGTTAATATTTTTATCCTCTTTGTCAGACTTCTGTTGCTTAAACCTTTCTTTATTATTTCAATAATATTTTCCTTATTCAACATTTCTTGCCTAATCACTTCTTGGTACTACTTGGCACATTTTATTGTCTCATTTTGACTCTACATCTTTAAATTCTACAACTTAGTCCTCTTCTTACTTTCGTTATAGCATGATTTTTGTGTACCTTTTAGTTTTGAACACATATCCTTGGATACACCAAGTGTATTAATTTACAACTCCATGGCTGCTGTCACCACCACAATTAGGGTTTTTCTATGCTAGGGTTGTGTTCATGGCACCAGGTCTGCTGGCATCAGATAGCATTCATCTTTCTCATCTTTATGGAAGGTGTCTCTGGAGATAATTTAGTCCAAATCCCCTGTCAAGGCAGCATCACCTAGAGGAAGTTATACAGGAACATTTCCAGGTGGTTTCGAATATCTCAGAGAGGGAGATTACATGACCTCCCTGGGAGCCTGTCCCAGTGCTCTGCCATATTCAGTGAAGAGTAGCTCTCCCTCATGCTGAGGTGGAAATTCCTGTGTTTTAGTCTCCTAACATATCCCTTCTTGTATTGCTTGTTTAGAGATTACTCCCTTGAGGGGAATACACCTCAGGGTTACTCCTCAAGGTTGAACAAAGGAGGTTTGCCCAAGGTCTTTGATACGGGTGAATAACTCCATCTCTACTTAATAATTGGCTTTACCAGATTTAATTCAATTGCTTTAACATAATATTGCTTCACAGTGCACTGTAATAGTTGTTATAGCACTCATGTTATGTTATAAATAATTCTGATTAAAATCTTTTGCTTTATCATTATCATAGTAAAAACAGCTTGCCCAGAGAAGTAGTGAATACCCCATCACTAGAAACATTCATGGACAGGTTGAACAGCAATCTGAGCAACCTTATCTAGTTGTATATGTCCTGCTCATTGCAGGGGGATTAGACTAGATGATGTTTAAAGGTCCCATCCAACCCAAACTATTCTGTGATTTTGTGAGTCTACAACTATTTCCCTGTCCTTTAATCTTCATTCCAGTCTGTTATACATGAAGACATACACATCTCTTTCTCTTTTCTAAGTTTATTCTTGATGTGTTTAAACAGAAAAATGCACAGAATTCAGGTGAGAGAGGAAAAACAAGAGAGGTCAGACAAAGGCAGACAAAATTATGGTGCTGTCACAACCTTTGGACATCATGAGTACTCAGACGTGAGCGAGTAGGGCTCAGCTAAGCTTTAAAGTAAGAAAAAAAGCTCTCACAGTTTCTTAAGTACTTTTGATCTATGTGCTGAATGTTTCAAGTATGTTTTCTGCTGTGCTGGTTTTTAAAATTATTTTGGAGAAATGCAAAGATATTTCTACTTGTCTAACTGCACAATACCCAGTCATTCGGCAGCACCTCCTTCAGTGACATTTTGCCTGGATATGCTCATTATCACCATAGTAACTGAAACCCTTCCTTTACCCAGTTCTACACGTGTCTTCCTTTTCTCTCATCCTTCCTCCTGCTTCTGAGGCAGAATTTATATGACAAAGCTGTTATATTAAAGGAACAGTTACATGTTGTATATTCAAATTATTTGGCATATTTTTAACCACTCCCCAAATTTAAGATGTGCCGATTTTTTAACTTTTTACATATGTGTGATCAATAATCACTTGTTGAATTATTTAGCAATATTTTGCGATTGGTTTTAAACTGAAAGATGTCTGGAAGATCAGACAATAACACCTCAAGAGGAGATTATTGGCACAACAAACCTGAGTTCTACAAAAGAAGTGGGCAGCAGAAATTGTTCTAGCCAGCAGATGGGAACAGTCTGAAGTAAAAAAGAAGATATCTGGTAAATTACCAGTGATTTACACAATGAAGTGTATTCATATATTCATCTAAAATAATATTAGTGATACCAGTAAAAATATATTCCAAAGTTCATGAGCATTCAGACATATTAATCTCAAGTGGACTTTTTTCTGGATTTTCCATCACTTCAATGTGATGTACACACATTCTGAACACTGGAAAATTTTTGATTTTAGTAATTATTATTTCTCATGTGCACCTTAATCATGTGAATGTATTTAGGCACTTCTCCAAGGAAGAATATTTTTAATTTATTAAAAACCTTAAGAGTAGATGAATTACATAGAGAAATAGATGTCCAAGGAGAAGACCCTATTTATCCGCATCTTCCTGATGTTGAAATGCAAAGAGTCCTGCCCCAGGAAAACTACCTTGATGGAAGATTATTTAGACAGACTACTTTTAAGTATTCCACCTGAGGCAAAGCTGATTAAGCACTCTCCTGGGATATCTTGAATTTCCATGAGAACCTGCATGTCATTGATTGCCTGATATTTAGTCACGAAGCCAAAGGAAATAGCAGGAAACACTGTTCAGATCTTTCACAAAAGTTTGAAGCACAACTTGAAAAACAAAGTTATTTGTCAAAGGTTGACTACATGGACTGTGTTAGAGTTCATGACAAACTGGTTTTTGTACCCATACTGAGGTGTCTCAAGGCTACTAAGGCTTAATTTATGATGCCTGAGAAGGTAGAATATGAACAGGAAACTTAGGGTATTCAGATAATCTTTTTTCTAGGCCACATCCATAGTTCTTCCAGCCATCTGATGGGGTCATATAGGAAAGTCAATAACAGTTTTACCTGTTGTTTTTCCCTATGATAACTACCCCTGCATATAATCTGTATCTGTCAAGAACTGAGCTGGCATCCTAGTCCATATCTTGTCTAGCTATTCAATGATTTGTGAGTGAAGTATTTCCCTGGTCTGCACCAGTCCCTGTTCAGCATACCCACTTGGACTGAAAATCTCAATAGTGTCACTTTCTCCTGTCTTCTCTTCGCTAGCTGAAACTTTGGGATAAGCCTACATGAAACACACTTACATTATGGTGGCTGAAGCTTCCTAGCAGGTCCAATTCAGATCAAAGCTAGAAGTGTAAAAAATCTGGACTAGGACCAAGTTCAAGACCTGACTTGAAAGGAGAAATTTATAGATAATACGGATAGAATTTGAAGTTAGGCAAAATTAATGAGTTGACTTATTTATTGACTTTTTATCATTAGTAACAGAGAAAAAGACAAACCAAACCAATACAAAAACACTGAAAGAAAAAACCTTGTAGTTATATTAGGCATGCATATTATGGTGGCACATGGAACTGTGTTTTTGGTTTTTTTTCTGATTATCTCTCAAAGGAAATACAGCTGACTTTTTACTGAGATAACTATCCCTTTAGCAACAAAAACAATTGGTAAGTATAATAAATTACTTCTTTACTTTTGTGATTTCCTTGAGTGAAGCCCAGCTGGCCACTAAGCAATGTGGACCCACATGCTCACACTCCAACCCACCCTTCCCATCCCTTTCTGGTGAAACAGGGCAGAGAATCAAAAGCAAAACTTTTAGGTTGAGACAAAAACCAGTTTAGTAATTGAAATACAGTAAATTGTAATGTTATCAGTAAATAATGATAAAGAAAATAAAATGAATAATCAAACCAAGTGATGCACAATACAGTTGCTCACCACCCACTGACTGATACCAAACCCTATCCCCAAACCCTGCCTGGCCCCTCGGGTCACTCCCCTGCTTTATTTACTGAACATGACTTTGTATGGTGTGGAATAGACCTTTGGCCAGTTCATGTCTCCTGTCCCAGCTCTTCTTCCTCCTGTTTTTTTGTCCATCTTCTCACTGGCAGAGCATGAGACACTAAAACACTCTTTGATTTAGGGAAAGCACTACTTAGCAACAACTAAAACACCAATGTGTCATGAATGTTATTCTCACACTGAATTCAAAGCACAGCACTGTACCAGCTACTGAGAATAACCCTTATCCCAATCATAGTCAAGAGGGGGATAGATCTAAATAGGAAGGAAATTAAACAAGGGAAAAATAGAAAAATCAGAATTATTGACTGGCAAAGGAACATTAGATCACTATGCACAAAAATAGAGTTAATACAAATATAATAAAAATGTGAAATATATATATAATTTTGGAAAATTATGTATTTTTTCTTATATATTAAATTAGGTAAATGTTACTAATGCTGCAGAATATTGACAGAAAGAGTCTAGGCAAATTTACATGTAGTACCAGACTCTTTATTATTGAACTACTTATTCAGAGAATTAGACGCAAAGCTAGTAATCTTAAACATAATATTTTATAAACATTTATTAAACTTCATAAGTGTGGAATGAAATCAATATAACTAGGAATTATTCATCTAAAATCCATGTTTATTTGATTTTCCTTTGAATTCTTTAAATCTAAATTGAAAACAAGTCCTATTTTCTGAAGTTTTATTATGGTCTTGTGATTCAAGAGGGAAAGAAGTCTTTATTCTATTCTATAAATACCTCTAATATTCTTTTTTTTTTTCCAAAGCACACCTCAAAATAAAATAGGACATTATCAAACACCAGGAAAAAATGTTTCTCTACTTTTTTATAATTTCGAATTTTCTGAAGTTTATTTATAAGCTTATTCATTATGTTGATATTTAAGATGATTATTACCTCTTTCTTTTTAAGGGATTTGCTAATATAAACAGAAACAATCAGAATAATTTTGGCAATATAATGCATGCACTATAGTGCATGGGGTGCAGGAGATCAGATACATTGTTGTGCTTCATCATGGCAATTGTTTAACTTGCTTAATTATTCCCTTGAGAAAATTATTACAGGTAGCTGACAATTGAATGTGTCTGACTTTTGACATTATGCCAGCATTCATTGCTCTTGACGGTGACATAATCAAGTTTTTTCTCTTAGATAGTAAAACATTAAATCTCTAAAGGTACTTGCATGTTTACGGGTCTATTTGTTGCATATGGGGGTATTTTTTTTTTCCTTTACATTCTTCTGCCCATTCTGGATAAGTGAATGTTATTCTGCATTTTTATACATTTCTGAATAGGAAATTGTACAGGATGATTCTGAGAAAAGATAGTTAGCAAAAAATGTTCCAGCAGTTTTGGGTGGTATCCTTTTTCTTTCAGGAAACTATGATCTTTGTGGTTTTAGACATATTTTATCAGATTCCTAAGTTGGGCAGACACCAAAAATCCAAATGATGTGTGGAGATACACTATGTCTAATGAGGGCTGGATTTAACAGTCCTTATTCAGAATATTTAATGTACTTCAAGTAATGTATTTTGATCAGGGAATGAAAGAGTGTGAATATATTAGGATGATATTTTAAGGATTCATTACATGCAAATTTTTTATCTTCAACACTTACTTCTTTTCCTTCAAAACAGATCAGATTTAGAAATTACTTTTTTTTTTTAAGATATAAAATGTTTCTCTTTCCCCCTCACCTTGGCTAAGTATTTTAAACATCCACATCATCTGAACAAAAATACTCAACTCTCTTTGAGTTGCCCTTATATTTTACAGTATGAAGAACAACAGTGTTTATTTTGCCTTATAATTGTTTTATTTAAATACAGTGGGTATCATACTATTCATAATCCCTAGATTCTCTTGTGTTTCTCCCATAAGAGTACAGAAGAGCAAGAATGATAGTCTGAAAATTGTGGAATTGTATAGAGAAAATAAAATTTTTAGAATTTTTGGAATGAAAATAATTAGTATTTTAAATGTTATTTTGAATCTCTGATCATTTGCTTCTTGGTTAATAAATAATCAAAAATCCCATGAAATACAGCACCTATGGAACATAAAAACCCTCTTTTGCCAAATATATTATCCTTCAATATTTTAAGTTTTCCATTCTTCCCCTCATCTCCCTTGCTTGGTTGAAAATACTATATTTAACTGGATAAAGAACAGAATATAAAATATTTACTATTCAGTTAAGAAGGGTTTAATCTTTAGTAAATTATTATTATAATTAATATAATCAGTGATCACTCTGAAGAAAATGCAACATTTCAAAAACCCTAGAAGGAATCAGTTTGTCTGATTGATGACGCTTGACAGTTGTGATAGTCTACATAGAGCTGATAACAATCAATATGGAAATATAGTGAGAGAGAAGCTTAGAAACAGGCATTTTCTTAAATTAAATCTGTAGACCTTCATTGCTTTAGTTAGCACTCTCTGAAGATGCTTCACTTTCATTGAATAAAGATCTCTCTGCATCATGAATCTATTCTATTCTAATGTTAACTAAAGCTTGGATCTCCCAGATTGTACAAGACAGACTGTATGTGCGCTGTGGGTTGTTGTCTTTTTTTTTT
>VXBR01008713.1:61392-100191 GCA_013400215.1 Cisticola juncidis
TTTTCCCGTTCTAGTAACTCTTCTCAGATTACAGCATCTCGGAATCCCAGAATGAGTTGGAAGAGACCCGCAAGTCTCATCACGTCCAGCTCTGAGGTAAATGGCCCGTACAGAGATCAAACCCATGACCCTGACATTATAAATACAGGTGGATAAATACTCCACAAAAAAAAGAGTGGCAACACCAATGGCTTTGATATCAGGAGGATGAGCTCTAGTGCCCAGAAGTTTATACTTTTTGAAAATATTCTCTTCTGTTTAATTGGGATTTATTTCCCATGTTCTCCTGACTTTCCTCCCATAGCGCAGTTGGATATATTTTATTCTAGTGTATTCCAAATAAACCATAAATAAACTAAAACTTAACAACCAAACAAGCAAAACACCTCACACACTGAATCCATAATTTAGCATATTTCTGACAGTACTCCAAATACTTTTATTATCATCATTCATCAGGAGAATTATCAATAAAGCCTCAGCTTTATCTTCTATATTTCTACCAGTCAGTTAACTCAATCTCCATCAGAACAGCTGTTTAACCAACTTCACCATTTAGGTATACACACAGACTACTTCTGCCTCTTAGAGAGTTTCAGAAATTGTTGTGAGCTGATTAAAATACCTAGGAACATATGTGTTTGTTCTACATCTCACCTTTCTTCCTAAATACATCTGGTCATGGTATATTTTTTTCAAGACTAATGAGGCAAACTTAATTGTCAAACTGATTTCAAGAAAAATTAGAACACTTGTTTAGGTACATAGAATTTTAAATTGAGTTAGGCAGCGGCACAAGTCCTTCTGGGTAAAAGTTGGACTTGTAATTTCATCTTCACAGGTGCAGGGATACGACAGCTTAGTGCCATAGTGTTAAAGGTTTTCCCAAAAAACTGGATATAATAATGTAGATATGATTCTTGGTTATACTTTCTCATAAGTCAAAATACTCCAGAGGCACAAAATCTAATATGTACTTACTGTATCATGGAGCTGTACTGTTTTCTCACATCCTTTGTGCAATCATGTTCTATGTTTAAAGAAAAAAAATACTCATTATTTACATTATTAAATATTCAGCTTCAATTTATTTCAACTCCAGAAATGGAAATATCAGTTATTGAATATTAATTGAATATTTCAATGGAAATATTCAATTCGCTTCAATAACTGGTGGGAAAAAACTTCATGCATCAAACTATAATCGTGACACTGGTGTTAAAGGTCTGTCTGAGCTAATGAATGCAGCTCTGATGATGGGATTCAGGAATAGTTGAAAGAGAGTAGAAAAATAAATCTTGCATATACGTGGTTTATGATTTTCTATATTACCTGCAATGTTTTGAATGAGAATGAGAATAATTCTGAATGTTGATCCCTTCACTACACCTAAAATTTAATATTTGTAGTTTTTTCAGTGGCACATTATTGTTACATTATTGTAAAGCTAAGCATTATTGTAAGCTAAGCTAAAGCTAATACAACATGTAGTAGATGTTGTATTTACACATTTACTGAACACAGATAGGTAAATAATATTATTGTGTCACTTCTCTCACTTTGCAGAATAAAATTAAACTATACAACTCTAATAGGAACAGCTGAATGTCTCTAGTCACAGACTAAATTTTCTCAGAATACAAAGCTTTAAAATTATAAATTCAGTTGACAGGAATTGATGCAATGGTTTTTCAGCTATTCTGCTTGACACAATGAATTGATTTTTTTTTTCATTTATGAGACTAAGCAATTGAAAAGCAGGTGAAACTTTGCTGAAACACTTAAATTTTTCTTGGATCCAAGTGAAATACAAAAAACCCCACAAGGACATGATTCTGAGCCCAACAGAGTTACTCTGTTTTAAAATATCTAAGGAATATAGTAATTTATGTATTTGTCCAAAACAAAAAAAGTCAGCTTTAACATAAACATTTGGCCAACTTTTCAAGCACTGCATACTACGCCATAAAAATCTCCTTTTCAGTAGCTGGTCTTCATTCCTAAAGCTTTGTTACATCAACTTCTGTCATTTCAATCCGTAACTATACTATCTTGCAATAAGCACCACTGGTTACCCTTCTGTAGTATATTTTGGAATGCTATATTTACAAGAATATATGTTGCTATTCCATGAATAATGTTCGTGTAGCTATGGGTTAAGCACTCACTGTTGGTGGTGGGGGGGGGGCAATGTTTGTTTATATTCTATTGATTCGACATAGGAGAGTGGATTCTTCATGTTATGCTCCTTTGAACAGTTCTGGTTCAGTCCTTTTTTTTTCCTGCTGCTCCTACAGGCACAAATGAAGAGATAAAAATAAAGCCACAGTAATACAGAATATCATAAGATAAATTCTCATCCGTTTTTTCTGAAAATATAGAACATATGTCCATATATATTATCCTTTGGTGTTTTTCATTATAGTGAAACTGACCTTTCTGAAAAGAAGAGTGTCTTTCTTAATGTATAATATCTAATACAAAGATAAAAATAATTAGGAATAATTTTAGGCATTGGAATTCCTGACCATAGCACTCCAGGAAGGGGCCAAGTTAGAATCCATGTGTTTTTCAACACAAGTATTGCTCTGGAAGCTTGAAACCTGACTGAAGGGGACAACTGGAAAGTGACTGTCTCTTGCAGCCTTATGGTGCTTCTTTTTTTTAAGAAATTCACGTGTAAAATTATAACAAACCTGATGTCACTTGTACTTTCAGAGGAAAAAAGGGGTGATTAAGGGTAACTAAGGCCTATCCATTAGAAATGCCATAAAGCTTTAGACTACTGAGCCCCAGAGGACAAGTTCTACGGAACAGCATTACCTGAAGAGAAGGTGAACTGTGTGCCTGGATGATATGTGACAGATAAGGCTTTACTGTAGTACAAAAAAAGGATGATGAATGAATATGACTGCTAAACCCCTGAGCATCCATACTGTACAATTATCCTCTTCCTTTCTGGCTTGAGAACTGCTCCAACTCTCTTTCTACTATGGCCACCTATTATCCAGAGAGATGCCCACAATTAATGCAGCTAATCCCACTGCAGAGGGAGTGGTTCCATATCCATTCCTATTTAGACAGATAGATGGGTGAGTGGATTAATAGAAGGACAGAAAGACAGAAAGACAGACAGACAGACAGATAGATAGATAGATAGATAGATAGATAGATGATAATGTATATCCCACAGGCTTCAGCACTTTAATTTATGGAGAGATATATTGAATGTGCAACTAAATCTGATAGTGACTCAGTAACATTGGCTTTCTTAGGCCCTGCAGGTCAATTCCCTCTATTAGATTTCCTAAAATGTGCCTCTGTCAGTAAATCACAATTGTAGTCACATAAGACTTGTGTGCTATGAGACTTGGACTTGAGTTATTTCTGAACCACATCCAGTTCAAGAGCCAGGACGACTAGTCTGAATCTAAAAAATGAGAACTTTCAGCTTTTCAACACACTGAGAAGAAATTAAATAATTAATAGAATTTTACATGGAATTTGTTTTTTGAAGTTCACCTTGAAAGAAAAAAAAAAAAAAAAGATGGATCAGAAAAATAAGATAAAATCTTCCAAAAACAAAGTACAGGTGAAGTACTGCTTCAGGCCAACCTGGAGATATACAATATGATATAATATTCAAGGAAATATAATTGCTATGAAGTCTGATTTGTACCTTTCTATCAACATGCATTTAGAAGGAATAAAGAAAAGCTAAGAACAGGAGATAAAAAGTGAAATCTTAGCAGCAGTAAATAAAATACATTTATCAAGTCTCTTGGTTCTATCTAGATCAAGTGATAGAAGATTTTCTTTTCTTAACAGGTACCTTGACTTACCTTGGGAATAAATACAGGCTTAATAGGAGTAATGAGCAAAATCTAGCATACAAGCATTCCTCAGGATAATTGATTGATTTCGATGATTTCACTCTCCGGGCATTCCTCCCTGGAGATATTTCATAGAAGAAATATAATTAACCAAGAAATATAACAGATCAACTTAGAACGTAGCCACAAGAGAAAATGTATCCCTGTCTTTGCCATATTTGTAAACAATCCTAGGATGTGTTTTCCTTATTAATGATTTTTCTTTATTTATTTTTCCCTGAAAAAGGTTTTAACTAGCAATTCTTATTTAAAGACTTCTAATTAGACTTTTTATATAGTTTTGCTTCTAAAAGAAGGTCCAGACTATTCCAAATGTTTGATAGGCCTGCCTGTGTGACAGTAACAAAGTTGCCTGGACTGGTGTTAAACAATGTACAGAGAATGAAACTATCAAGCATAGTCATTCTTTAATGTCAGGATGAGTGATAGATGGTTCATGGCTCCACAATGAAGCATCAACATTCATTATAATATTTCATTTCTTATTTGGCAATCCTTGATTCTCTTATCTCTTAATTTCTGCACAGAAGGTATTACAACCAAGAGAACTTGTAAAACTGCACCTCAGACTAATCTGTTATTTTAGTTTGTTCTTTCTCTGTATTTTTTGATACTTTATATTAAATTCATATCAAATGCCACTCTAATAAATATCAACTTTGCTTTATTAGGAATGCTGACATCAGCAGGTGTCCTAGAGACCATCTTCAGTTTCTGTTGTCAGAAAAATGAGGCTCACGTTGAAAAATGAGGCACAAAGTCATTTGGTTGTAGGCTCACTTTTACTGAAAAGGAAGCTGAGCAGACTATGCTCAGCTCAGACTGTAGCTCCAGGAAGTTCTCTGTAAACTTTGTTTTTTTTCTGGAAAAAATGTATACCTTAATTCAAATAGAACACTATTTCTTTGAAAAATTTTTAGTTGAAGCTGTAAAAAGTGAGCTCTTGGAGATTAGGGAACAAATCTCCTTTCATGTTATACTCCAAATCTTGCTATAGGCAAAAAGCAAACACACTTAATATTAAAAAACCCCAAGTTTTAGTGCAACTGAAATATTAAAATGCTAAAAAAAGATTTATTAGTACTTCATATCTACTTATTGCAGGAAAGTTAAAAAAGAAAAAAAAAATAATATCCAATCCTTTTTCTGGTATTATGCTGATCCCTCTGCTGCCCTTGGCTTCAGTCACAGGAGTGACTACAGTGAGTCAACTACATCCTGAGCTCTTCACTAAGAGGCATATGACACTGATAGTTTCTTTCTTTTCATTCTGGGATCTGCATGGTTTTATTTTACTTGCTTGTGAGCTGACTCCACACCTGGCTCAACATTCACCGGTCTGCAAGTCTATGTTACATTCAAATTTTCTTTATATTTCATATATTTCATTTTTATATGATATATCAGATCCTTGTTCTTCATTCTTTTTGTTATCCTCAGATTTATTTTGCCCAGCTCATAGATCTGCAGTTCTCCACCTATTGGTGGGTTATTCACAGTGACAAGATTTCCATTGTTAGGGTATGCCCTTACTCTAAAACTGCAGCACCTGTACATTTCTACATTACGGAAATCCTTAACAGAGTGGGAATATCTTTCCACATGTCAAGGCCCCTGCTGTCATCTGAAATTTATCCATATTCACCCATGGTTAAGATCTCTAGCTCTGTATCTCAGCTGCCAATAGCTGCATACTGAGTAGAACAATAAACTGTTCTGTGCTGCGGATCTTTACAGTAATTTCTTCAACCACTTAGGCCATTTCCTCATGGATGGGATTGATAGTTAATTCCATTTTATTAAAAAACAGTATTTTTTAAAATTTATTTATCATCTTGATTTCTACTCCACACTGTTTTTCTCCAACAATATTTCCCTATATTATACTGTATTATTATTCCCAATTTTTCCCTATATTAGAATACACTTATGCATTCTCAAGCTGGGACTTGGAAAATTATCACTTAATTACCCAATTTGTGTCTGTTCAGGTAGCCACTTTGCTGCTTGTTTTGCCTTGGAGAACAGAGGGGAAATCCTAGAATCCAGCTGCATGTTTTGAAGGTGGGGAAAAACTGTTGGAGGGTGTATCCATCACCAAATCTGCATTAATACTGGTTACTAGGTGAAGACATTCAGCTTCTTTTCTTCTTGTGTGGCTCCCACTGAAACTGGAGAGATTGGTGTAAACTGGATGCTAAATGGTTGTACTAGACTGGGAAATTCTGAGGCACATGTGATGTGGGATAACCTAGCTTTTGTTAATGTCTGGACCAGTCACAGCCTTCATCTCCAGCCCCATTCTACTCTTTTTCTTCAACAGCTCAGTTAAAAGTCTACTTAATCCTATACATATAGGTATAAACCCTGAGAAAATCAAATAGCTTCTACAGAGATGTTAATTCATGTACATTTAAAGAGACAAAGACTTTTTGTTTTATTTGCTGCTCAGTAGTTGTGATCAACATCACATCATGTGATTAATGTTCATGTCAATCCACTTCTATGCATTTCACTTTGTTTTTTAACTTTGAATCTTTTCACAAAACTTTTTCTTGTTAACTCCTTCCCCTCTAATTGAATGTGAACAAGAATTAATAAATCATCTGCATACGAAAATACTTGGGCACGGTTAACTTCTGATATTTTTCATGTGACTAGATAACACCAGCACCATACATATCTAGGGAATTATGAAATCCTTGAGTAACTCAAGAAAAGCAGAGCCACTGACCTTTGAATGCGAAGATAAGCTTGAACTAACAAGTCCTAGAAATGTGATTAAAAAGAAAAAAAATGTAATTTTTTCACTCTCACATTGCCTTAGAAGATGTTTCTTTTACAACCTTTGGCATTTTTTGCTACAACACCGTTTAGTCATTGCAACACAAAGTAGTCCATAGGTAACAATAATCATACTCAGGCAGTGTTGTAAAACAAGTGGATAATTACCTTGACAGAATAGAATCTGACACTTACTGAGCATCAGCCTCCAGGGCAAGCGGCCTGCATCATAATATTTCACAGATCTGGGCTTTGAGACATTAAATAACTTGAGCATTTTCATAAGTTCCTCAGAGTGGCTTAACTCTTCACTGTATTTTTTTCAACCATCTTGCTCAAGGTGCAATTGCTATTGTAGCAATCATCTACCATTGTGAAGGATCTCTTTGGTTTGTGTGGGACTGTACCAGAACCTAAAATGAACTGTGTTTAAATACATATTTTGGTTGGACCTATGTAAATAAAATCAACCAGTTTGCAATGCCATGATTTTAAGAAGATTCAGTCCTAAGATATAACAAAGAAAGTAGGAAAACAGAGGCCTCCACACTGAGTGCTTCTGGGAAGAAAAAAAATTTAAAAAAGAGCTGTGAAGGGGATGGTTATAAAATTGGAAATTAGTTGATAATTGAAATAAGTGTTGTAGTAACATCATAATATAATTCCAGAAATTAGTGACAAGGTGCTAATAGCTGGGATATGAGGGGGTCAGTCCTTTAGGGGAATTAACTCTCACAACAAAAAATTTTTTAAGTAGAAGAATAGGTATATTCCTTACCTTTCTTAGCAGAAGTGGAGGAAATATGTCACACCAAAAGGGTTTTTGGAGGCTTTGGCATCATATAAAAAGGACAGAGTACTCACAAACTGTTAATAGTTTCCCAGTGTTACAGACAGAACAAAATTTTGTTGCCCCAATAATCAGAAACTGAGGTTAAGGCTGTTATTCAGAAAAGAATGACCTGGGATGGATCACTATGAAAATAAATGAGAGAAATATAGGGAAAATTATGGAACCCATATTCCCTTTTCTAAATGCAAAGGCAGTGGTTGAACAGGGTTTCCAGGGCACTGGAATAGGCAAAGATCTTAACAGCTGCATGGTGCTTCTTCTGCTTCCATCCATCCATCCACTGCCCTAGGCAATCATCTGTTTTGCCTATGCTCAGATGCAAATGTGAGGTGAATTTTCTGAGAATTCATTCACAAAGTAACATTGAAATTAGTGGATTTATAGCAATCTGCATTACATTAGAATCTATGACCCTGCATATATTGTTATTCTTGAAATGGAAAATGACAGCTGAAAAGTTATGCTGTCTCCTGTAATGTATGAAACTCTGTGTTTGCATTCAAATGTATGAACATATGTCTCTAATTCAGTGTTTGGACATGTTCTTGTGTTCAGAACAATATTAAGGAGTCACGGGGTAAATTTTAGCAAGGTCTTTGTCTAGCAAAAGCATTTGGGTAGTTTTAAACACAGCTACAGAAATTTTGATACATGCATTTTGTAAGCGCAAATCCTAAGGGAATATTAGTCACACAAACTTGTTTTTAAACCGCTTATATGTCACTTTGGAATCATAAATACAGCATTAAATACAACAGAATTCACACATGTAAAATCAATGTACTTAAGCTACTACATATTGAAATGCAGTACTTCGGTTAAAGGACATAATCTTTTAAGTTAAAGGACTTAATCTTTTAAGAGAATCAGGAAAACACAGTAAATACTAGGATCACCTTATTTTATCAAAGGAAAAAAAGCAAAGCTGACTTTTTTTTTTTTTTAGAATCAGCTTTTCAGGTATAAGGCACTTCTTTGTGTTCACTGAAGGTAAATAGCATGAAAAATATTTGGTAATTTTTGTCTGGATTTCTGTTATAGTCTCTGTGACTTGCAGAAATATGTACCTTAGTACCCATCTACATATATTTTTAAAACAGCTGTAAAATACTATCAAACTAATGTGCAGCAGGCTATCTGAGGCATAAAGAACATTCTTATCTTTTTTACTTCTTTTTAAGGTGAAAATGTCAAAAAACCTGACTGCTTTTATGACCCATGATGAGAAAATCTCTCTCTCTCTCTAAAAGAGTTAGTGCATTTGAAAAATCTCAACATATATGATCCTATAAAAGGCTGAATCACTAAAATAGTTAAAGAATAATTATTTTCTCAAGAAAAGACAGAAAGCTTTTACAAGGAACAAGTTGCCCTAGCAACTCTGGCACAAAGCAGCTGAGGTCAGTTAGAATTACTCTTGCAGCTAGATATTGTGTTATTTCAGAATGGCGTCAGCAGCTTTACAGTTCAGGTTCTTCCTTAATTTCTGGGAGAAGCTGCTGTTCTCAGGGGTTGTTAGTAATTTGACCATTTGGAATTGCATCCAAGACTTGCACCAAAGATTTGGAACACACATTTTCATTACAGACATTTTTTTGTTACATGAAAAATTTCAAATTAATAACTTTTCGTCAGTTCTATGGTAAAATAAAGAAACAGACAGTGATTTCTGATACTTTTTCAAAAGTTTTAAAAAAATAAATACCTTTCTCTTTCATTGTTGGATAACAGTGGGGTTTTTTTGCAACCTATTGAAAGTATGCACAGTTCATCATACTCAGAAATACTTTGAAATCATATAATCATTAAGTTATATTACTTTATGTTCAGATGAAAATAAATACCTCTGAAAATTATTTGATTCCATAATCACTCACACATAAATTTTTAGTTTCTTTTCTTATTAAACATAATATAATTTAGCAGTCATGACAAGCAAGATAATCAAGTAATGGTGGATATATAATATAAACAGAACATGTACTTAACACATGATCAACTTTGAATGACAGCAATTACATATACAAGCCTTTCAAACTTACAAAAGTAGTTTTGGACCTAATAAAAGAAGCCTGATTAAAGGCCTAATAAAAAGAACCAAATAAAAGAAGGCTTTAAATGGTTGCTTAAACTGTATGTGTGTATATGTATATATATATATGTATATGTATATATATAGGATATAATTGTTTTTGGAAGGCAACTGTGCAAACTGATAAGCAAAGAATACCAAGCAATGATCAAGGAGGAAGATATGGAAATAATAATACCATATTGCCGTTTTCAAGTGGCAACCAGAAGCTCACACTCTCTTTATATTTTCCTGACTTTCCAGCTCTGTTTCATGCAGTTGTGACACTAGAACTGGGTCCTAAATAACCATTTAAATATCTTAGGAAGAATTTCAATATCCTAAAATTTATATACTTTCCTTTGTTTCTTTTCACATAAGCCATGTGCTGGTTTTAAATGTTAAAAAGCTAATTTATACCTTCGCATGTGAGGAAAGATAATTTAGTTTAGAACTACAGCTTGTCCAAGTCTCTAAATGACTGCTCTAATACAAACAACATTTCAGGTTCTACACATTCGGTTTTTTATCTTGACAGGATTTACTTTAACCTTCTGGAAAATCAGTTAGTTCCTCATTATGCCCCTGCATATAATGTACATGTATATATGTAATCATAGGTTCACACACATACACACATAATCATACAGAGCCTACAGATAAGACTTTCAAAATGGTTACTTTAATGAAAAAAGTGATGAAGTAGACTAAAAATGGAAAGAATCATAAAATCATATAAGAAAGGAGGTTGAAAGAGACCTTTAAATGTCACCTAGTCACACATCCTGCTCAAAGCAGGAGCAACTTCAATATTAGCTCAGGCCTTATCTAGGTGAGTTTTGAACACCTTCAAAGACAAAAGTGCTGCAAGCTTTTGAAATAAGCTGTCCCAATGCTTAACCTCTCACTGGGAAGAATGACTGTAGCCAGTAGGAATTTTTCTTTTTTGCAGCCACAGGGGTTTTTTGCCTCTTATGCCTTTGCTGTGCATGTATGACAAGTGTCTGACCCCATCAGGTGTACAGCACCTCTTCAAGTTGTTGTAAAAAAATGTGGGCTCCCTGCTCCAGCTTTCTCTTCCTCAGGCAAGACAAGTCCTGGTCTGTCAGCCTCTCTTCACACATTTTATGCTTCACATCCCTGAGCACCTTGGTTGCACCCTTGGCTGGAGTCTCTCCCTTTTACTGACATTTTCCTGCTACCTGGGAGTCCAAAACTGGATGCATTATTCCAGGCAATCTCACAAGGGTCAAATAGAACAGAATAATAATTTCCTTGACTTGTTGGCTAGACTCTTGCTGAAACAGCCCAGTTAGTCTTTTTGCTGTCAGAGTACACTCCTGGCTCATGGTCAGCTTACTCTACATGAGAACTTCCAGGCTCATTTCCATTAAAAAAAAAAGACAGTTCTGAGGGGTTATTTTTACTCAGGAAGGACTTTGCATTCTTTCTGCTCCAGAACTTAATGAGGAGTCTATTGGCATATTCTTACACTTTGTTGAGCTCTGCATGAATGCCAATCTGGCCCCCAACCCACCATCATCTCTCCTTGATTTAGTGCCAGCCACAAAATTGCAGCTGGTGCATTCCATCCCTTTATCCCGGTGACTGATGAAGATTCTGTCCCTAACAGGGATAGGAAGGATGATACCTGGAACTCAAGAAATTTCTGGAAAATATAGTTTGTATTTTCTTCTTAATTTTATTTGCAAAATGGTGAATACCAAATTTCAAAGTTATGGAAAAAAACAAACAAACTAACTAACTAATGTTAAGTTCTCTCTGTTGAGAAGATCCTTAGGATAAAACAGTTAAATTGTAATAATTCGAGATTATCACTGAAGCAAAAGATTAAGAGTAGTTTGTTTAGTTCTTTCAGAATACCTGAACATTACTATGCCTTCAGGTTTTGAGAACTGAATAATAATAAACCACTCTTACAAAGAATGAAGACTGAATAGTAAGCAAATTATTTAGAAGTCAACTTAGCATATTTCATCGTGGAACCTTTATTTGCATTTTAATTCATTCTGTTTCTCTGCTGCATATACAATAATTTATCTTAATCTGAAAGCTGAATCATTTCCTAGAATTAGGATATCTAGCAGTTTTGATGATAAATACACACAACAAAAAAGAAGCAATGAACACAATGCTCTATGTCTGCCAAATCTGCTCATCTCTCTATAATTTTATAAACTGAGTAAAACAGGATTTTTTTTCAAAAATTTTGAGAACATTTCATTTCTCTAAATCATAGTTTGCTTTGTTTTGCTGTCTACTGTGCTTAATGATTTATACTTCAAGTAACAAAAAATCTCTTTGTTATCAGTGTTCAACCTTAATGCTTTTGATTTTCTTCATAAGTTCTAACATCCAGCATAATGAATAGGAACCTCATACGTTGAATAAATATACCTCTTGAAGTACATTTATTCACATACCCTTTTTCTTCCCATGTCATATATATACATTTGTGTGTCTTTTTCTTCTCTTATTTTACTCTGTCATCTTGCTTTTTCTTCAATGTCAGCTCTGGTCTATCTTACTGATCTTTCTCTATTTATCTAGTAAGACTTGCTTAGTCTTCTTAATAGGATCTCTATACCCTCTATCTTCCCTTTTTCTCCCAATGGGAAGCTTAAATTCTCTTTTGCGTTCTCAAAACTAAGAGTTCAATCACCCTTGAGTCTGTCTTTCTTCATCTCTGCAACTTGTTGAAGATTTTGTGGTATTAAGGTGGGAAAGGGCAGGTACCCTCAGCTTCATTTAGCTCTACAGTAAATAACTAACATGCAGTGTTCTGCTTTTCTCCTGGATTTTTTTTTCTTCCACTCTAGGTAGAGAATTTCCCAAATCTAAATGCATATTTTGCTTTGAACCCATAATATTAGAGGACTGCAATCTGATGACCGTAGTAGGCAATGCTATTGCCTAAACAACTACAGTGTTTCTTCATCATATTGTAAATTGTGTCCTGTTTCTGAGATATGATGCCTGTACCACAGTATGACAGACAAATATAGTGATTTTTTTCTACAGATTTGTTGTAGTTTTCTTGATGTATTTTGCAAAGACATAATGAGTTAAAAGACATTTTTTTTTTAAGAGAACAAATTCCTTAGATTATTTATGGCCTCACTTAAAGCAATTAATATATGATATGAAAAACCAATTTCCATTAAAAATACTGAGTGATTGTATCCAAGTTTAAGAAATTTCAGAAGTCTCTCAGGATGATTAAAACAAAAATATGATCTTAAATATGTGAGGTGAGAAATTACAGTTTTCACTTAAGTTCTAATTTAATTTTTGTGGAGAATAAATAGGAGAATTTCTTTGCTAAATTTATCCATTTTAAAATAAGAGATTGTCCTTTAGGTCACCTTTCTGCTTTCCTAGAATCTTTTTGTAATTAAGTGTGGTTGCAGGCACAAGCAAAGCATTTTTCCTATTGTGTTAAAAATGGGAATCAAAGAAGATGGGTTTTTATTTTAGCTCTGGGGTGACTCCAGAAGTCCTACTTCTTTACAAACCAGTTTTAAATGCAGCGAGTGTTCCTCTAATGAACTAAATTGCAAAGAATTCATAAATATCTATCTTAGATATAGAACCGATTAATTTTGTACTCTATGGGTGTATAGAAGAGTGCTGTTCTTGGAGATGCTTTTAAATCCTTATGTGAATCAACACATGCAGGTGACTAGATGGTGACAAAAAAAATCACAGCTGAAATGCAAAGAATAAATTTATTTAATTGCCTCTCTGGCTGGAGGATTCTGACATAGCCCTGGGAGACAGTGAAACCCACAAAATGAGGACACAGGCCTCGTCAGGCTCGGTTCAATCCCAGCGAGTGGCAGGGCTGCTGTTGGCACCCATTTATAAAAGGCTTGTGCTCACATAGTTCACCATCATGCTGTGATCTGCCTTGTGCTTTTTATGACCTCTGCTTTGATGTCTCTCTCACCAGGGAGCTCAAGCAGGCTGGAAGAAGGCCTCAAAATCTCTGTAAACACCTGCTATCTCTACACAGAAATTCTACTTCTCAAAACAGACCAAGGCCAATCAGCAACAGGCACAATATATGGTTTCCTTCACTGGTATTCTCCAGCCCTTGTCATTTCCAGCTGCAAGGTCACTTGAGTGACTCTACTCTCCACACCATTCTTCCAACTTTAACCCTTGCCTTCCAAAATTTCCCTCTTTTCTCAGTAAAATATCTGAAATATTGACAACAATGTGTCAAAAACTGTGGGACCTCTTTCTTTTAAAGAAAATATAAAAGGAGAAGACATTAAATGGAGTGGCAAAATACAGTGAGCAGTGTCAATTTCCAGGACAGAAGTTAGATGAGTAAAATTAATTTGGACCACTGGAGTATTGCTTGGATTTCAAAGGTATTAGAAAGCATTAGGAATTAAACCTCTGAAGTAGAGGAAGTGGGTGTGATTGGTTGAGAAGTTTTGAACTCTGTAGCAAGTCCACTAGAGGAAGCAGATAACTTTGGTGAAATCAGAATATATACTAACAAGACATTTTGTTTTAAATCCCAATATCTGTAACACTTTTATTTTTTAGATGTAAAACAAGTGTAGTTACATTAAATCCACTTGAAATTGTTTTAGTAGATCTTAAGTTTACCTCCCTAGAAATGTGGGCATAATTTCATTCAGTTCTTACAGAGGGTATGAAGTTATCTACATTTAAGATGATAATCTAGAATCTGTTTACAGTAAGGAAAGTGAAATTTATCTCTTTTTAAAGCAAGTTATCTTGTGGATTAACCTTGATAGGCAGCTAAGATCCACACAGCCACTTACTCCTCCACAGCAGGATGGTGGAAAGAGCCAGAAGAGTAAAAGTAAGAAAACTTGTAGGTTGAGATAAATACAGGTTAGTAGGGAAAGCAAAAGCTGTGTGCACAGAAGAGCAAAATAAGGAATCCATTCAGCACTTCCCTTCAGCAAGCAGGTGTTCAGCCATCTCCAGGAAAAGTAATGGTTATTTGGGAAGACAAATGACCTTGCTCTGAACACCCCTTTCCTTTCTTCTTATCCCTCCAGCTGCATACACTGACCATGATGGCACATGGTATAGGATATCTCTTTGGTCATTTGGGGTCAGCTGTCCCACCCAGAAATGCTCCCAGCTTCTTGTGCACTTCCAGACTCCTCACTGATGGAGTGGGTGAGGAGCAGAAAAGGCATTTACTCAAAGAACTAATCAGTAATCATGAAAAGACCTCTTTGTTATCAATGCTGTTTTCAGCACAAATCCAAAATATTACTTCTCTTTAGCCTCTATAAAGAAAACTAACTCTATCCCAGCCAAAACTACTACAGATGATTAAATTGTCACATAAGCTTTCCCTGAAAACATTTATAACAATTCAGTAGCTACAAAGGAAGTTCCAGACATTCTCTCAGATGCAGACATACACAGTATAGACACATAAAGTTAAATGACATTAATTTCACCCATCATGTCTAGTCATCAAACTTCCCCATTAACCAGTGAAGATAAGCAATTACCTCTAAAATTAAATAAATCTCATTCTTAAATAGATGTCTAAGACAGGTAGGATAAATTATACCCTGATGATATAAATTATTTGTTTTGTATTATTTACTCAACTTTCATTTTAACTGGGGCATCAATCCTGACTTACAAATTAATAAAAAAAACCATAATGAAATCAAAACAACTCCTCCCACAAAAAACAAAACAAAACATAAAAAACAAACAAACAAACAAAAAAAAAAACCAAAACAAAACCTGAAAAATATCTTTTTCTTAATTCTTTTTTCAGTAGTAGGAATTAAAAAAACCCATATCTCACAGTGTCACATGAAAAAGGGATATTTCCTCTAACTCTTTATGTTGGATGAGGCTATCAGTACCCCAGGAAAACCAAGACATTTGTACCTTACCAGTCTATCAGCATCCCATTGTGAGGACTCTTCATTGGGCTGTCCTGATGTATTGAAGGTTTGTTCAATGGACTTGTTCCTGGCCACACACCACAGGTGAGACCCCTCTGAGGTGTCCACACTTTTTCCCTAACCTGTTACCCACTGCCAGCACCTGTGAAGGTCTCACACTAACAGATCATGGAATCATATTTTTCTTAGTAAAATTGTGGCAGGTTAAGGTTTGAGGACTACCGGTGACAATATCTGACTGGTGTTACAACCTGCCCCTGAAGCTGGATCTAGTTAATAGATCCCTTGGGGAGGATTAGGGGAAAATAACACTGAATGATCACTGTTTATATAAAAATGTGTTTGTATATGGCAAGTGTATTTTAGAAAAAAATTTGGTTGCAGTGGAAAGGAGGAATGGAGCCATTTTGGTTTTATCCATAGAAATATAATGTTACAAAAGTATAAAAAATCACATAAGAAAATCTACATGTGAAAGAAAGAAAAAAGAAGAAAAGAGGGGAAAGATATCACCGTCTGTGCATCCAGAGACAAAACTTGATTGCTGCAATGTAGAAGCCCATTAGTCAAAGTAATAGGCCCAATCTTGGTCCATCAGTGTTAGGCAACGTTCAACGGGGTAAGATAGGTTCAGGTTCTGGTGGGAGTGCCCAGGCTCCTCCCCTGGTGGGAAGTTTTGCACCTGAGCTTTTTCAGGAGGGAAAACATTGGCATGATAAAAAGCGTTGTCTCACTTCATAGGATCTGCTTCTTAAGGGTCTGTTCCCTTATCTGGTTCCCACCCAGCTTGCTGCTAAAGGAGGGTCACTTTGTCCTGGTCATCCTCCAGCAGTGCTGCTCACCCCCCTGCACCTGGGCTGTTCGTGTGCAGACCAGAGGGTTTGCCACCCTAAACCTCTCCTCCTCCCCCTCAGCTGAGGCTTTTGCAAATGGCTGATTGATTGAATCATTAACCTTTAACATTTCAATCTCTCACAACTGGAAGAACCTATTCAAAGTGATGTACTAACAAGCTGCAATCTAAGTTTTGTCTCCCTTAGACTGTGTGTAGGAATTCAGCCATACTGACTGCAATCTCTCTTTATTACAATGTAATTTTACACCCAGACTTTTCCCACACACAGCACAAAAGAACTTAAAAGTACTGACAGTATTGTCACCATTAAATCTGATTTGCACTGTATGGGGGATATACATTTTTCTACAATCTGTAATTTGGACTTTTCAAGGAAAGTTTTGGGTTGGTTTCATTTTTTTAATAGTGCTTTATTTAGTTAGTTATTTCTCTATTTTAATTAAAATAGAGACTTTTCCATTTTTTAGTTTTAAATTTTCCTTTGTGATCATGTACTTCAAAGTTTGCCTGCCTCTTTTTTCCTAATTTGAAGGACAGATTTTATGATTTCCAAAAAACATAGTATTTTTGTAAAGGTATTTTGAGGTCTTGAATTGAAGTGATTGGAAATGTTATTTATTAAAAACTGGACTTTGACTCATCGAGTTATAAATTACACTTAAACTTCATGAGGTTATTTCACAAGAAGTTTTAAAAATATATATTTTTAATTCTCACAACAACTGAAAATCAAGTGGGTTTTGATCTTTGTCTCTTCCTTTCTATGTTCCCTGTGATAGATGTTGTCATCTTCTGTGTGGCTGTTGAACAAACTGCTCAATGTTCAATCATAAGATCAGAAAAGAACACCACAGCATAAGAACAGACATCAGAGGCTGGTTCAAAGGTCTGTCTATCAGAATCCTGCCTCCAAAACTGGATTACTACAGAAAAACAGGATCATAAGAGAAACAGAATATTAGGATAAGGTAAACTCTTGGTGATACTTCTCAGAAAGCTTTCCAGCTACCAACAGTCTGCATCTGGGAAACTTGCCAACAAAGTTTTCTAACTTTTTAGTACCTCTGGATGGTTTTCTTTTGCACAGAGTTGTCCATTACCTCTTGAATATCTATCAAGCTTTTTAAACTCATCAGGATGTTGTGGCTAGAAGTTATACAACTGAAGTTTTCATTTTATAAAAAGATTCCTCCTTATGTTTATTCTGTATCTACCATCTGCTAGTTTCATTCCTTTGTATTTTGAAAGAGATAATAAACATCTGTCTTCCTCATGACATTCACGTTTCAAAGATGTCCATTTTTGTTTATTCCATCATTCAATTATGTTATTTAACTTTTACCACAAATCCCCGGCCATACTTGCTCTTCTATGGACTTTTTCCAGATATGTGTATTTTTCAGCTATAGAAAGAGAGGAAAAAGACTATATCTGCTCTCAGTAATCAGAACACGGATTACAAAAAATATGTGTAGTGGCATAGAAATATTCTCCAAGTCTTTTCAATATAATTTCTATTATTTCACTTGGTATTCTTGACTGTTTCTGAGCATGGATCCTTCTTCAGACTTTTCATTCCAGGAACAAATATTTTCACTAGTGTTGAAGATAAAAGCGTGTGTTCCAACACTTAAAATTTAGGACTGAGACCTGAATTCTGATGTTTTAATGCCGCTTTCCGAATTAAGTCATTAGAAAATCTGAAGAGTTTCAGCTTGAGAGCTGAAACCTCTTCTTAACTGACAGTAGAAGTAAGTGTAATAATATATTTGCATATCAGCATTTGAGGGAATTCAGAGACTTTTTTGCTAGTTCAAATGTAATTATTGTAACTTCCAGAGATGGAGAAGTTTGTTTTCCCAAGGTATCTTCTTTTAATTTATTGAGATTTTATTTTTTAATAAGAAGAAAATAAAGATACATCGGGAGAAAATGTAAAATAATGTAAAAATATATTTTACTGAAAATTATTATTTTAGATAATAATTTCATATATATCGAATAATAACCACTATTGATCTATATTTTATTATAAAAACTGAAAATTTATTGCTGAATGTGTTCAGCTAACAGTAAAGGTATTTACATAGCATAGTGAAATGAAGCAATCAAGGTGATCAATACAGTTTCCCAATTTTTAATAACATCAACATTTTATTACAGAAATAACCAACCTCATTGTAAAACCCAAATCATATATCATTGGAAAGTTATAACAGAAGCAGTGTGTAGCAGAGCTAGCCTCCTTTCCTTATTCACCTCCAAAATCCACTTATTTTGTGCTTTTTCTTTTGGGGTTTTCTGATGGATGGATGGATGGATGGATGGATGGATGGATGGATGGATGGACAAATGGATGGAGTAAATGGTTGATTGATTTACATTCTATTTGAGATTTCTGTGGAAACCTGGAAAAATATTAATTAACAAACATGATTTTTGTATCACTAATACAATTTAGTCATCAAGAGACACACAAAAGAGATTGTTTTATGAAAAGCATGAGGGTACCTACCTAGAGCAAAATTGTTAGAGTCCTGCAATGGACCTGTACTGCAGCTGAATGTTGCCTAAAGTGGGTCTTTAAAATGATTATGCACTAATACTTTTACATTCACATTTATAAATATAATTTTATTACAACTGTGATCATTATCTGACATGAATTTTTTAGCTAGCACTCTTGCTATATAAGCATTGCTTTTCTTCCCAAAAATACAATGTGGCATTTAAACAGCCTTGTACTGATCAATATCCTAATATCAAATATTTTACTTAAAATTATGCTTGCAAAACTGAAATGCACTACCTCTGTCTGGTTTTGTGCCTGTAGAAACACTTGGATTCTGTTATTAAACAGAGTTCTTACATTTTAGAATTGAAGTTATTTGATTGCATGCAAAATTTCACAGATATTATAAGAGACATCAAAAAAGTCTAAATTTTTTGCAAAGAGAAATCTCATCATTTCGGCTTGAAAAGAACAGAAATATTTCACTTTTGTTTGTAACTCGCGTCAGTCAAGCTTCTTCTCAAAAATCCAGAAACTTTTAAGAATTTAATTTCTAATTTGTGATGTACATGTACAGTCTATTAGAAGCACAAAGAATCGTCTACAGAAAAAAATAACTTTGTGAAAGTTCAAGTTTAGTAATTATGTATGGACATTTTGGCCCAATTATACTTTATAGGTTTTTTGCATTTTTCTGCACCATAGAGTTATTGCCCTCTCCAAGGCAATCCAAATCTTGTTCCTAGTATTGTCATGTATTTTCTGTGTGACTCTTATAAAACTGAAAGGACTGTGGACATAGTTTCTCCATCTGTAAAATAAGATAACTTTCTAAAAAAAGTGTTAGTCAACAGTAATCAGAGTTTTTAAGAGCTTCTAATGAAAGCAGTAAGCAACAGCAAAGAACAACTATTTCAATTATTACTGAACGCTAATTTAAAAAAATCTGCTTTCCAGTCAGCCTGAAAACATAATACATTTGTAAATCAGACTTTTTTTTGTATAGTAATAAAAAGCTGAATCCAATCTAAATATTTTCTTACCTATAAAATATATGTGATAGCTTCATGTCATGAATCCTTTTGCTTTAATTATTTGAAAATTATATGATCTATGAGTAGACACACTATCTTGCATAGTTCACCCTTTACTACACTTGTTTTGATTGTTTTAATATTACTTGTAATTAGGAGTGCAATGCTGAATTGTAAAAATATTAAGCAAACATAAAAGCTACTGACTGGAACATTTTATGATGGAGAAAAAAATTCTGAGCTTTCAGAAAACTGTCTTAAGGCTGTCTAGCATAACGCCAAATGATGAAGTGCACAGTTAATGAAATGTTGAATTAAGGATACTTATTACATGATTTATATAAGCTTCTGTTCACTGAAGGTGATTTGAGGTTGTTATTTTTATTCATTTGAAACTGACTGCAATTAGCTTAAAACAGCTGAAGATACTGAAAAATGTTTGAACTTGGAAGTAAACATCTTTAGATTTCTAATTGAGTAATTATGTCACAGGGATCTAAACATCACAGAAGAGCTGAGGTTGGAAGGGACTTCTAGAGGTCATTTCATCCAACCCCCCTGCTCAGGTAGGGTCAGATAGAGGCAGCTGCTGATGACCATGCCCAGAAGGGGCATGAATGGGCACTCCACAGTGTCTGTGGGCAACATGTACCAGGTCATCCTGACCACAAGAAAAAGTTTCACCAGATGCTAAGAGGGAACTTCTCATACTTTGCACCCATTGCTCTGCTCCTGCCATCACCACTATAAATGGCCTAGCACCATCCCCCTTGCACCCTACCTTCTGTTACTTATAGGCACTGATAAGGTCTCCCCAGCATCTCTCCCCAGGGGAGAGAAACAAAGGACACATTCCAAGGAGTTCTAGGAAAAAAAACAACAAAAAAGAAAAACTAGCATAAGCTACCTTTTTCTGCAGCTAAATTCTTTGACCCAAATATATTTGTTCCAAATGAACCTCAGGGTGGCTTTATCATAGCTCAGTCTGTCACTTCTGAGGTCACTCCTGACATATTACTGTACACTATGTCATTTTCTATATGTGGTATCATCAAAAATAAGATTCCCTTTAATTACAGGGTGTGAAAGGTCACTTTCATCCACCTCTGCTCTCTTTTCCCTCTCTCCTTCCCTCCTTCTCTCCTCCTTGACCCCAAAGCTAAACCATTCTTCTCAGCCCTGTCCTCATATTCTAGACATGTAGCGAGGCCTCTCCTCCTCCTCTACGAGATGTTCTTAGCCTTGAGCAACTGCAGCATGTATTCTCACCACGGATCAGAAGCTGAAGGATATGCCAAAAGTTGAGAAAACAAGTTTATGCTGTAAAGTACAAAAATGATTAATTATTACCACTGAAAATCATCAGAAATCCAGCAAATAAATAATGCACTGTTGCCAAAAATAAGATTAATTCAATAGCTTCACCTCAAGATGTAAGGCCATGGCTGAAGGCACTTTAATTGCCTAGTATAGATAAAACCTGTGAGGTCAATGCAAACAAGGCATTGAAAAAGCACAGGGAAGAAGAAAATGTGAGCAACCTTATACAGAATGGACTGAACTCATCACTTCCAGAAAGGGAAAAAGATGGGAAATAAAAGATGAGTAAATAAGGCAATATATAATTGAACCTATGTCTAGATTCTTTACATCTATTATTTTACCAAATGTAATTTATCAGGAAGCTGACAAGACATCCAGTGGGAAACTAGGCAGAGAATTCTGGGCCATTTAACAGGCATCAAGGATGTGAAACTTCCAGTCAAGGCAGTGCTTTTATCATAGCCACTCATGGGCATGGCACCCATATAGCCAAGCTGAAGAACTTGTGTGGCTCCAAGGACTGTGACATACTAATTATGTGCATATGAACCCTGGCAGAACAACCCACAAGTGTGTTAAATATTGGTAATGGCCCAATATGCACAGTGCCCACCAAGGAAGATGAAAGTGTAAATTTAACATGCCCCAGACACAAAGTCTGGGAATGACAGTAGAGTGGTTGAGGTAATACTCAGATACTTTGTTGAAGGCACAGAACAACAGAACCCATTAGCAGTTATGATCAAAATGTATGAGACTTTGCTGGAAAAGTGGGATCTGTGCAGGATCGTGTACACAAGGATAAAACTCTCTTCTTTCTGTCAAGTGACATAGAAGTTGCTAAATGAATTGCGGCAGTAATGCACAACAGCATATTGAGGCATCATTCATGCTGAAATGACTCACTGCACAACCTCTAACAGCACATCTAGAAAGTACTCAGCTCCCCTTCAGTTCATCTCCCACTGCCATCTTTGTCAGATGGCTGCCATCAGCTTCTGGGCTATTATTTCAGCATTACATCCTGTCTTAACACTGTTCATCACTGCTACAGCGTTAGTCTTTCCTTGGTTATAACCTTATTGTAGTATACTGGTAACAGCATAAAGAGCAGGGAGTGGGCATTACATCCAAAGTGATCTCTGAACTCTGAAGTAGCCTAGAGCAGATTAAAGGATGAGCAGACTGCCTGGATGACAGACCAGGTTACAAAACTTAGTGCTGAGAGAACAGTGTCTTTGGCCAGTGTCCCAAACAACAATGATTCCCTTGGGGAAATCAAGTAGTGGATTGGTGCACAATGTCACAGATGCCTTAATCTTTGTAATGATAAGGACCCTTCTATTTGCAGTTCAGTGGTTTGTTTTTCACTTATTTCCCAGTAACCTTTGACCTAAGCTGTCGTGGCATCTTTCTGAAACTTTTCTGGCAGTGTTTTTCCCTTATTTCCATGCACACTTATGAGTAGCTGTCTAACAAATAATTAGTTGAGTCTATCGAGCCTTCTCCCAACAATGTGCTTTCTGATGATTTTTAAAAGATGTCAACATCTTTTTATGTCTACTAAAATGTTTTGAAAAATAAAACTATATTAATATTTTAAAAAATGGAACAGATGTTCTATTTTGTTGTGTTCTATCTTGATTTTCTTTTTTTCCTAATTGTTTTCTATGTCTTCATCTTTAAGAATTTCCATCAGTCATCTTTAAAATGATCATGTGGCTTGTCTGCCAAAAAAAGTTGTTTTCTGAATTAGGGGACTAATTTGTATGCATATCTTTTTATCCGCTTAATCACAAGGTAATGGGAGACATGAAATTATCAAATGTCTGTATTTCTGTTCAACCCATGAAAGCTCCTTGGAATTATTTATGCATCTGCTTATCTCTCAAATATTGTTACTTATGGTTATAATGTGTAAATGCACCTTTGCCTGGTGCTTGATACCTTTACAAGGTATAATGAAATCTCCTTGGAATTATTTATGCATCTGCTTATCTCTCAAATATTGTTACACTTACTGTTATCTGACTATGCAGAAGAAGTGGGGCTTTTGGTCCCTTACACCTCTTCTTCCAGAAGACTAAAGTTAAATTGAAATAATGACATGAACCACTTGCTTGGGAATAGGTGATCTTGGGTTTTGATGACTGCTTGAGTATAGATGAGAAAAAAATGACCTACTCCAGTAATTATTGTACATAAGTATAATTTTACCATTCACATATTAAGAGTTTCAAAAAATTTATAACTGGAATATAAAACAGGTCTTGTCCATTTTTGTCCAGAACAGAATAGAAAACTGTGAATTAAATAGTTGCAAAACAGCCTTTGTTTACCTACTAGACCTAAGTATAGTATTCCTGAAAGCTGCCATATCATGAAAGGTTATGGTACTGTTTTCCTGGCACAATAGATGTCATTCCTGTGTCAAGAATAACAGTGTTTATGGAAGACTTATTCCCACAGTCTTTATTATATGAAATTCATTTGAAACTTCTATTTATGCACATACAGTATACATACATATTGATTTAATTCTAGAAAATCCATACACATTTTATGGGCTAGTGTTTTCAATATGTAATATTTTTACAGTTGGAAGCAAGTCAGATTTGGGGTTTACTGGTTACCAGTTCATAAAGCATCAACATCTTTTTAACTGAATTCTATATCTTAAAATGGTAGTATGAAAAACATTTCTGACCACATACTAATTTGCAGAAGAATGAGAGTTGTCTCTCTAAAAGTATGAACTTAATACATAAACAAGTAATGAAGAATTTTAAAATCACATTTCCCTCCATAACTATGCATTCCAGTGGCTTCAATGATGTGCATAGTTGACTAATTACATTGTAGGATTAAAAAATAGAAATATACAAAAAAAAACTTCCTTAATGTGCACAGTTGTTTTTAAACTCATCTAAAAAGCTTACAGGCATTTAATATTACAGCTGAATTTCTCAGTCATCTTTAGATTTTGTGTGGGTGGACTGAAAGAAAAAAAAATGATTAGCTGCTTTATTTCTCCTGACTTTTAAATTGCGGATTTCTTTCTATTTATTTCTCAATATGTCCTTTATGACTAACAACCAAGGATAGATTCTATTGATTAGAATTTTGTCCTTTATGTGTCATAATGTAGTGTAGATTACCAAAATCTTTGAAATCCCTACAGAAAAATGAGCACAATTCTACATTTATTGTTTTATTCATAATATTAGTGAAAAATAATAGTAATTTTGAAGATTTTACACAGGGAAAAACTTATTTTAAAAAAGCATTATGGAAGTATGTAGAATTAGGGTTGAAGATTAAAAAACTAAGCTAATATCCTCAGAATGACAGTAGACTAGCATGAAATAAACAAAATTACACTGGCATGAAATAACCTCTCATGTGTAGGAGGTGAGATCAGATGATCTAATGGTTCTTTTTGACCTTAAATCTGTGGTATTATGAAATTTCCCATCTTGTCACGGTGTAGAATTTTTGTTGAAGAAGTGATATGTTCAGACAGAAACAGGGATCAGATGAAGTAGGCAGCTCTGTCAGAGACAATAGAAATGAGGTTTTGGAAATCGAATCCACTGCATCAGAAGTGTCAAAAGAGCTGTGAATTTGAAACCGGGGAAAGTAAATGTCAGGAGTAAAGGAGGACTTCAGTAAAGGGAGGCATTAGGAAGTTTAGCTGCCTTAAATCATCTAAAGGCAAGTTATTAAAGTTCTATATTCCTCTTAGATCTTTCGTATAGTTCATACTTCCTTTCACAGATAGCTCTGCTTGACTCCTTGTTGCACAAACATTGATATGATTCTGCTAAATGTTTACCTGTGCTGTGTGTAGCCTGGGATGTGCAGGTAAATTGATTAGCCCTGCCACCTTATACAGTCACCATCCAACTCAGTAAAGAAGAGCCTGTTTCTTGTGTGATCCATCTGTTCCACTGGCTGGCAGCTCCCTGACATGGCAGAAATCCAAGCACTGGCCAGGTTTACAAAAGAAAGAAGAAAGGTTTATCACAGCCATGCTATCTGGAAAGTCATGACAGGAACATGACAATGAAAATTAAGGGCTTCCTGTGAAACATGATCACATTAGCACTGAACTATTCAAAATGCCTGTTGTAATGAGGATCATACTGTTTTGTGTTTAGTATTTATTCCATGGCAAATATAGCATCAGTATTCATCTCTCATCAGTAAATGGAAACTGTCAGTATGCATGTGGTTTGGCAAAGTACTTGATAGACTTCTGTGACAGACAAGCATTTTCTAACCCACTGAGAAGCAAGTTGTTAACAGAGAGGCCCAAAGATTCTCTAACAGTATTGGGAACAGATATTTGAACTGGAGTTGAATGCCAGTATAAGCAGGATATTCTTCACTGCTGGCATACTTACCCTCTTCCCAAAAAAAACAAAAACTAAAACAAACAAACAAACAAAAAGTTTTTTATCATGAAACCAGTTCAGACACAGTTCAGACAAATGAAGATAAACTTCTGATTCATGGAAAGACACAAGCCAGTTTTTTTTAATTTTAATCCACCCACATAAAGACAACTGAAACATTCAGCTAAAACATTACATGCTTGTAAGCTTTTCGGATGAGTTCAAAAAACAACCATACGCAGCAAGGAAGATTTTCGTAATATTTCTGTCTTTTTAATGCCACAGTGCAATCAGTGAAATTAGTCAAATGTTCACAGTTTACTAGTTACAGATCTTACTTCAGAAAGAGTTTGTCAGGTTAACAGCAGCTTTGATGAATTTAAGCAAGTCATTGTGAAAGGGAAAAAGAGAACAAGCAATCAGACAGGAAATCTTCTTTAAAGTTTTGTGCTCAAGGTAGCTTTATATAAAAGGCAGCCATCACTGTGCAGCATTTCATGCTTATTACCACATACATTTCACTTTCTGTAAATCAAAAGGCAGAGCATGGGCACCTGTATGCTTACAATGGTGACTTTTTACCTGCAGGATGATCACATGCTTATAAGTTTAGTCCCTATATGTTTAGACAGTTTTGAACTGATCTGTTTTTGCAGTGTTTACTGAGTTTTAGGCAATTATGCCCATTGTGACTAGTGCTATTTGCCTTCTTAATAGAAAATACCAGTCATTAAAAGCAGAGCTTCTGCAAAACATTTACATGAAAACATACTGCTAGACACAAACAAGCACCAGTCACACATCAGTTCTAGTTGTATTCAAAGCATTGTTTGAGTCTCATCTGTTTACAATAGGACACACATCTTCTGTATGTTCCAGAAAAGAAGCAAGTAGATCAAAAATGCAAATAAATATTTGAGCATCACATCAGGTGTCTTCTGTTTCCTGGAATCACTGGCTCTCAGAGTTGGTACATTTGCCAGACTCATTGTGCAGTTTGGCTCTCTGGATGCTAATAAAAATGTAAATCCTCCATGGAAATACAACTCATTGACATATTTCAGAACTTGCAGCAATATCACGCTTACTATTTAATACTTATGCCACTTTAGCCTTGTACAGCCCGAGCAATCAAAAACCTTTTGGTAATGCAACAGTGTCTTGTTTTGGAAATACTGGTATCTGTCAGGGAAAACTGAAGTTTCCCTTGGAATAGAGATTGAAAAAACTCCCTCCCTCCGAATTATTACAATTTTGCAATTAGGAGCTTTCATGCAAAAATATGGAAATAGGAATAACTGTTATTTACTAGGAATATTTAAAATTACAAATGCAGTAATACAAAAAAACCCCAAACAAGTAAAGAAACAAGTCCTAGGAAACCCTGACAGAGTCAGAGATACTCCCTGTTGTCAGGGTGTTGGAAGCAGTCCAACTAAGTCCTCCTGGAGTAACAGATGTTGTTCTGTGAAGTAGAGATGATGCTGTAGGAAAAAAAAAAAAAAGGTCCAGTGCTGGTGAAATGGGTCTGGTCTTCCTCAGAGAATTCAGTGAAAAACCAGCTGCATTGGTGTTTGGGATTGCAGGTGGAAAAGCTTTGGCTCATCCCACTGGGTGGAGCATCTCACAATGGAATGAGGTGATGTTATCAGTCATGTGAGAGGCCTTAAATGGCCCATTCACAGGTGATCTCCCTCGGAGGAGGATGGGTGGAGGAAGAGATAAGAAGGCCCTGCCATATCTGGTGTTATCAGGGTTCCCATTAACAGGACACACCTGCCTTCTTCCCCCGCCTAGAGTTACAAGAGATAAGGAACAACATCTCCCAACCAGCTTCAATGGATGAAAAAACAATACCATTTTTGATTATATTTTACAAGACAAACCAATACAGAAAGAGGCACTTTTTCCTCCATTATGTATCAGGGAATGTATAATCATGCCAGCTGAGTTTGGCCACTCCTTCACCTGAAAATACTCATAAAAAAAACTCAGTGCATGTTGCATTGTGTATGTGTATGCAGCAGTAAAGGTCATTGTCACAGCTCCGTAGATCACACTGCCCACTCACTTTTTCCCCCTGGTGGCATAGTGCCTCATATTACATACCATATGGGCATCCTGTACAGAAAATTACTTATTCAAAGCCTATTCTGGGAAGCAAAAATACAAGAACATTATAGTAGCTTAGGTTAAAAACCAGCATAATGTAAAATTCTATGATGTATGAACAGACTGGGGAAAGAAATGGTGAAAAGGAGCACTATGGAAAGGGATCGGGGGATCCTCGTTGATGAAAAGTTGAACACGAGTCAGCAGTGTCCTGGCAGCCAGGAGGGCCAACCCTGTCGTGGAGGTTCATCAAGCACAACATCACCACCTGGACAAGGGAGGGGATTGTCCCCTCTGCTCTGCACTGGGGCAGCCTCATCTCCAGTGCTGGGGGCAGTTCTGGGTGATACAATAAAAGAGGTCACTCAGTCTGTTCAGCATGGAGGAGGCTGAGGAGAGACCTCATTGCAGTTATAACTTCCTCATGAGGGGAAGAGGTGGAGCAGACACTGATTTCTTCTCTGTGGTGACCACTGACAGGATCCAAGGCAACGGCATGAAATTGTGTCAGGGGAGGTTAAGGTTGGATATTAGCAAAATGTTCTTCACCCAGAGGATGGCTTGACACTGGAACAGGCTCCCCAGGGAATCACAGGACCAAGCCTGGCAGAGTTCAAGAAATTTTTGGAGAACACTTAGGCACATGATGTGATTCCTGGGGCTGTCCTGTGCAGGACCAGCCAGGAGTTCAACTTTGATGATCCTTGTGGATCCCTTCTGACCTTATAATTCTATATTTCACTGGTAATCAATAGTAGTACACTGGGTGAACATATAATAGTAAGCACTAATATGAATAGGAATGCCTTTATATTGTAGCCAATATCCACATTTGGAATGTGGAATGATACTTTGGTCAAGGTCAGGCAAGTGTATGTATATAGGCTTCTGTGACATCTTTTTCCTTGCATTTAACAGTTTCTTTCACTTTTTTTACTAGATATTGATAACTGTGATACTAGCTGAATATTTCCATAGAGTGGCTGAAAAGTTTAAAGTACCTAAAAACTAAAATGTCTCATGTTTCACATATCCTATATGTATTACTCTAATATTCAGGAAAAGTTTCTTGAACTCTGTTCTCTGTGAGGCCACTGTTTCATAGTTCCATAAATTTGATTTCTGCTTGACCTTTTTGAAAAGCTGCTTGTTTGTTTTTAATTAAACTTAGTGACATCACTTGAAGAACTGAAAACATCAAGTCAAGTAGGTCTATCTTTCTAAATATCTACAGTTAATATTGAGAAATTCTTCTTTTTCTAAAACCAAAGTTCGTCAAATTACCTCTGACTACTATAGAATAAACTTGTGTTGCTTGCTAATGATTTGACTTTCCTAGTGAATTTGAAGGGTTTGAAGGTGTTACCTTCAGGTTTGATTATATCACTTTGTGTTATAGCTGCTTCGGTTTTTATCAGCTATTTGCCTAACTTATACCAAATCGATTTTAATTTTATTATTATTATTACAACAAGTGTAATATAACTGGAAGCAGTTAAATTGTACTGGTGAAAGATTTCAGAAAAAAAAAAAGAAGGAAAATATCAGGCTTTGTTATAACTGTGAAAAAAAGAAATTAAAATAAGCATAACCTTTGAAAGCAAAAGTTCAAGAAGCTTTAAAAAAAGTTGCCTTTGTATGAAAGTAAAATTATAGAAAAAAATCCAAACAAAATTTCTTTGTGTCTTTCAAACAATAGTGAAGAACTTGCTTGGAGTACAGTATGTACAAATACAAAGGTCACCACTCTGAGTGAGAGGTCTCTCTTCTGCTGGAGAGTGACAGCCATGGTGGAGCAATCTAAGACAGAACAATATTTGCAAGGCTGCAGAACAAGAATTTATTTGAATTTTTAAGTACTAGTGTATCAAGAAAGAGACAAGTTAAGTTCTTAGTGGAAGATGAATCTGTAATGCAAACCAGCCAGAAAGTTTCTTTTCAAGGCAAGTAGTAAAAAAAAAAACCATTCCATTGCATTCTTATAATGATGAAAAGATGTATTGTGAGTATCACATCTGTTAGAATATGTTTAGTGAATATGACAAAGTGATTATTTCTACTTGTCACACCACTTATCTTGCCATCTGTGTATATAAATTATAAATAGACTGTAACACTGAGGTTTTCCTTCTAAGTCTTCTTACATTCCTCACTGCAGTAGTCACCAACTTCCTTTTATAAAAACTGAACTACTTTTGTTTCTTGGAAGGTTTTAAAGTGATCTTTGCTAAGATATAATACAAAATTATTTAGGTAAAGGATTTTCTGTTGTGTTTATAATTATGACAGATCATGTATCTAAACATGCATTTAGAAAAAACAACAGTAAAAAAATACATTTTCTGTGTTACTGGGAGTCCACCAAAATTCACTTTTAGATTTACATCATTACAAATTATTTTACCTTAAGACTATGGCTGATTGTTATTTTTCAATAAACAACCAACAAATTCATTTGTGACAAGGGAAGATCTGTTTTTCTTTAAGAGTACCTAAACATGGAAAAAAAAAAAAAGTTGTAGTGCTTGAAATTCATTTTTTCATATTTTTTTCATTAGTTTATATCCTTCAAGAGTTTTTCATAAAGGTCCTGGAGAGGAATTCACATGACCTGAATTTGTCATCTCCATTAAGGGTGACTAAGTATCAACTGGTCATTTTTTGCTGCTTTTTTTTTTTTTTTTTTTTTTTTTTTTTTTTTTTTTTTTTCTTTTNTTTTTTTTTTTTTTTTTTTTTTTTACTGTTAAAGAACAATGACATCTTGTCACGCTGCTAAAAAAACCATAGAGGCTCAATTCAATTGTCTAATCTTATGCTTTCTAATACACGTTACAGTCTCTAGACCATCTGCCCAAGAGTGGCAGAGAGGAATCAGAAACACACTCTTGAAGAGGCAGAAGAGAAACTAGAACTAGCCAAGGATCTTAAATGCTGCTAGAAACCTAGATTTAAGAAGCAAGTGAAGCTCAGAAGCATAAGCTCTCATGTAGGTATCTACAAATGCTTACACTTAGTCAGAAGAGTCATATCCCTTTACTGACGCAGTTATGCTTCGTAAAGATGCTTCTCACCATTGAATGGAGTGGGTTTGTTTTTTTGCCCTTGGTTTAACAATTTCCTTCAGTCTGATTTCTAGTCTATAGATCCCTTTAATTTTCACCATATGGTAGATGGTTGAAAAGGGTGAGGAGTGAGTTTTAGAAGTGCTTTTATAGCCAACCTATTCTTGAGTAGTCCCTGACAGGATGTCTGACATATTCACACCAACATATATAGCTCACTCCCTCACAAAAATGGGAAAGGGTGTCCTCAGAGGACAATCTTCAACCAGGCTTAAATAATGCTTGGCAGAGTTCTCCACCAGTCTGATTCGGGAAACACTGCTTATTCTGGTGTCGTGCCCATACAAGATAAAAGAGATCATATGTTTCTGAGTGCATATGGAAGCTACTGTATGGCTCAATTAATTGAATATATATGTAATAAAATGGGATTTTTGTGGGGACAATTCAAATTCAGATTTTTTTTTTGAGCTCTGGGAGCACCTAACATCAACATTATTATTACTATTTCTCCCACATTTATCTGGGCTTGTCATGGTAATTATTTTATATTACATAAATGTGCAATAGTCTTCATTGTTTCATAATGTTGACTTATTTGTAAAGTTCTTTAATATTTTTTGAAAATTTCTCTTCAAATATAGAAAAAAATCTTGCACTTTTTTGTTTTTTACTGTTCCTGCATACCTTGCTTAGTTGGGAAATAATGTGAATACTATGTGCATTACTTTAGAGTGCCAAAAAGAGTTTGATGAGTAGAAGGAAGAATAAGACTTATTTTTGGTAGTTATTACTTGGATGTTTTTATTAAAGACAGGTGTGAATGCAGAAGACATCAAAGCCTGTCAGAAAGTGCAATTATTTTCAAGTCTGAGCATTTGCTTATTCTTACTGATACTCCAAATGTGCTGCTTGCAATTTATTTCAAAGGATGAATGTTTCACAACAAAAACATGACAGAAGAAGGTTAGAAATGGAAAGTGCTAAGAACTGGCATATCTACTTAGTTAAAGCAGAATTATAAATCTAGTTGTGAATCTGCACATTTGGAGTGCTAAGACTATAGAAAACTACCCTTGAAGCTCTTCCACTCACATCTTCTGAGGATGACTAAGCACTGCAGAGGTGGCTGTATAATAGCAGTAGGAGTAGAAGGATTTTGAATGCTAAAGCAAATACTGTTTGAAATGTCAGACAGGAAACTCCAAGTTGTTCCTCTTTTGCCTATAGGTAGGCATTTCTATGGAAAAGTTTGCACTTATCATTCATGAAGCACACTGTTGAGTGTGCTGCTTTTGAAGCAAATCTGAAACACAGCACTGTACCAGCCACTATGAATAAAATTAACTTTATCCCAGCCAAAAGCAGCCATGAAATTACAGTTTTGTAAGGAGCACTGTGGAGGCCCCTATAACTGCATGATTACAGTGGGTGCAAGTTTCCCATGACTTATGTTTGTGTTAATGATAGCTAAAGCATTGATAATTGCCTTAGAGTAGTATTCTTGTTGAGAGATAGATGAGCAACAGTCATGCATCCTATTCACACTTCATCACAGGATGAAGGAACAGTAAGAATTTCGTAGGAAATTTTATTTTGATCTACCCTAACACACTGAGGCTAAAGAGGAAATTCCATGGGTATGTTTTCTTCCATTAGTTAGTGTAAGAACTAATTAGGTCTTGTCTCTTGGATTAGAATTTTGGGGTTACAAAATATAAGGAACCAAATACCCCTTTTTTCACTCTTCTTTCAAAGGAGTTTCAATCCTGTTTCCTGTTTTTTTTTCATCTAAAGCTTGCTAATTTTTTTATATTTGGTGTTAGCATGAACATGGCATTTCGTTTGGTCTGTTTCATGCCTCAGATATAAGACCAAAAACTTTCAGAAAGAGAAATTTAGAATGGGCTTTCTTTTGCCAAGAAGCAGCACAAACATTAAACAACTTTTCTTTTTTTAAGTGCTTGTAAAAATGTATTAACTGCAAATACGATTTATTACGATTAAGAGATAAGGATAGAACAAGGTAGTTCATTTAAATGAGAATTGACCACTTCCTAGGTCTTTGTGTCTTTTAAATATTGTACCTGAAATGTTACACTGTAAGAGGCCTTGAAAATAAATTTTAGAAGGTCTATCCAGGAAAAAAGTTTTGTGCCATAATATATCGGAACAAAATTTTCATCTCAGTCACTGAATCTTGCTGATACAAACCCTCAGAGAATCAGACTCAGTTAATAAATACTTCAGTATATTCAGCCACTTTTTATTTTTACCTGGAGCATTAAAATCTTCCAGTGAATTGCAGCTATAAAAGCCTTCATTTCATAAATCTAACGAAGAAAGGATATAGATGTTTTGTGTGCATACAAAGTACAAAATTTTTAATGATTCCACCTATTACAGAAGTCACATTATTTTGTTAAGATTCAAGCTCATCAGTAAGTCTTGGATCAATTCTTAAACATCCACAAGATTCTATTTTAAGTATATGTAACATCAAACTATGTGATTTGTGCCCTTTCAGTATTCTTAAAAAAATATTGTGAACGGAAATACACACAACCTAAAAAACCCAACAAACAAACAAAAAACCCAAAAAACAAAAACCAGAAAAAGACAAAGAAAGTATAAGTATTGACAGCTTCCATATATATTTTCAGTCATCTGCCACTATCCCTCTCCCTTTCCCTCTTTGCTACACATGAAAAAGAACTTCTCAGCAAGACATCTACAATGTAGTTAAGCCTAGAGACATTTCTGAGCAACCTTTCTTATGGGGTGGATATGAGATCTTTTGCATCTGTTTGGAAATGAATCACCAAGAGAAGCATCAGCTGTGCTAAAAGTCACATCCAAAAACAAAATGAGAATGTAGAGTGAGAGGATAAGACTTTTATTCCCAGTTTATTGGAGATTGTGAATGTGATAATGCAGATGACGCAGACAGATTGTATTCCAGATGGATTTGATGTGTCTGACTTCAGAGGGAAGGTGGATAGATGGGGAAACCAAGGCTCTATACTGTACAGGGAGAACAATAGTTTCTTTGGCCTGCAGCCATTAGGGATTGTCCTGGACAGTGATGTGTAGCTCATTTCTCCATTGGCTCTTCTCCCATGGATGGTATCTTTATACCAACATCCCTCCATGTTTCTTTATTCCTCCCCCTGTTTCTTCTCATTACTCTTGTGCTTTCAGTGTCATAGCTCCTTTCACTTTTTTTTGCCACTGAGCCTAAAATTTTCATAGTATTTACCCATTTCCTACTAATATGCATTACTGAAATGTTTGTTTTTAAGCTCTGCCTCAGACCAGTGTCTGACTTTTCCAGTTGGATCATCAACTCTATCCAATGAATGTGCTTAATTGTAACAAAACCCACACAAGGTTCATTTAGATTAAACAAATTTACTTTGAATTCATGTTATAAGGATTTGATCACCTGCTTTCTCCACCTCTCAGAAAATTAATCAGCAATATGTCAATGTGTACAGTTTTGGATTAGCTTTTTTTTTTTTTTTTTCCCTGCCTGTTTAATTAGGTCATTGTAGGGAGGGAATTTTTGTACTGTTTGCTACTATTGTACCACAGAGATAATACAGACAAAAGAACAATCATCAGAACAATATGACTGATAATGTAGTATTGTATTCATTTTCTCCTCTGGAAATTAAAATATGTGTTCGTTCTTATTTTGTAAAGTGGGTTGTTTCAGTGAGCTGGTTTACAATATGACTCCAACAGTTACACCATCAGCAAATGTCAGTGCATTTGCAGAAACACGGAGCGAGAAGGAAAGCATAATCAGAATGAAGAAAACTTCAGTTCACCCTCAATTAGATCTCTCTGCTTGGATGGATGACAATCCCTCTACACGTTGTTTGCTACATTGACTAGAAACTCGATTCACTAGCGAGAACACAAAATTTTTAGTGGAGATGATTGACCTAACTTCTAGTGAGTTTAATAGCTTGGGGCAAAGCAAGAAGGGGTTCTATCTGATATTTTCAAGCCCTGTGTTGAGGTTTTGCATGGCACAGGGTGTCTCAAATGGTTCTACACATATAAGTTTTGACAATTGAATTAAGCATCCAAGATTATGTATAAAAAAAACATTGCAAACAGATAATTTTAGATTTTTAGTATCATTCAAGATGTTGAAAGGGCTGAACCATACTGTAAAACACTGACCTTGCCGTATCTGTCGATGTAGGTTCTGATTTTTTTTTCATAGTATACCAAAAGAGAGGAATGACTTCTTCAGAAAACAGATAGATCACCTAACTTTGTTATTGTGGAGATTTTTTCCTCAGAAGCCTGGTTGACACCAATTCTCTGTTACCACAGAATCTGTTACCTAACACTGGAAGACCACAGACATGCATTTTGGTACTGGCTAAGCAATTTTTCATGTTAGACAAGAATATTAGAAAAAACAGTCAAAATCTATTCAAAATGTTCAGAGAAGTAAACCTACAATCACAGTCATATATAAACAGATTTTAATGCACTAAGTAGCAGTCATTTGCATATTTTGTGTTTCTAAGACCACGTTTAATTTAATTTCTTTTTTATTCTTTTATCCAGAACCAACACTTCATATTGTATTATGTTAACTCTTGATCTTTTTTTTTCTTTTTTGTTACTTGGTGGATTTTTACTTTATATAATTCAGCAAAGTAGTAACAACAGTACTAACAAAATTAAGTAAACAAAAAATTGCTAAAGGACACCAAATGATGTAGTAACAGGAGGACACACAAAAAAAGAGTACTATTACTTTTAGACTTATTGCCTTAAGACTTTAGTTGAAGTGTTTGAACTGTTTTGAAAAGGTTAATGCTTTGTGTTCTGTATCCTTAAGCAAAGAAAGATACATTTACAATATGATGTCTACTAAAAATTATCAGAGTTATTCTCAGAAATATCAGATATCTAACAAAAATCCTTGGGTTTGCAATCTCATTATAATTTGAAAAGGTTCAGAATCTGAATCTAAATATTTCTGTATTTTCATGCAGCTGATATTACTATCAGTGTCATGAAAAACTGCCATAAGTATTGCTGCTCTTATGTCGCCATCCTGAAGCAGCCATACACAGAATAGAAAAGGGGTGTTTTAAAAATGTTGACAGTTCAGACAGCTTCTTTATGCTGTAGGGCTTTTTACTCCTTTCAAAACTGAGAATTTGAAAGTAAAATTATAACTTCTTGGTTTTCTTTCCTAGCAAGATTTTATTTTTCCTAGTCCTGTTGTAATCAAGGTACCTCTCAAAGTGATGAAAGTTACCATGATTGCAAATGACCTATATGCTTCAAACATTGTCAAGATTGTTCAGTTAGCATGCTTTTGTTGAAGTGAAAGAAAGTAAAGTTTTTGGAGCAGTGAACTACCTCGGCCACAGAATGTTAAGGGGTTGGAATGGACCTCAAAGACCAGCTCATCCCAGGCCCCAATGCCAAGGGCAGGGACACCTCCCACTGGACCAGGTTTGAACACTACCAGGCTTAGGGCATCCACAACCTCCCTTGACAATCTGTTCCAATGCCTTACCATCCTCAGTGTAAAGGATTTCTTCCTAGTATCTAACTTAAATTTGTCCTCTTTCAATTTGTGCCTATCAGTCCTTGTCCTATCGCTACAGCTCCTGATGAAGAGTCCCTCTCTGGCTTCCCCGCAGGCCCCTTTCAGATACTGGAAGGTTGCAAAGAGGTCTCCACACAACCTTCTCCAGGCTGCACAGCCCCAGCTGTCTCACCCTGCCTTTATAGGAGAAGTACTGCACTCCACTTACCAACTTTATGTCTCTCCTTTGGACTTGCTCCACCCTTGCGGTGGTGGGAACACCAGAACTGTACACAGTGCTTCAGGTAAGGTCTCACAAGGGTTGAGTAGGTGGGGAGGATCTTACACCACGTGTAAGAACAAAGCACACAAATACAACCACATGTTTCAGACTCGGTCATTTGGTGATCTTAATTGTTTATGGAAATATTTTGATTTGCCTTAAATTCTTTGTCAAAATGCACTGAAAATTGCTCTACACATATTCCCTTTCATCCAAAAAGCATATTGGATTTACAGCAAAACCCAGGGACTGTTGCCAACATTAGATACTTGTTACACACCATAATGCTAAAAAATTTCTTCCAGCCTCAAAAGCTTGTAACCAAAAGAGCAGTGCAATCTAATGTGAGGAAAAAGGAAGTATCACTCTCACCATTTACAGGTGGTAAGATGTAGTCAATTAATTAAATTTTCAGATGAAGCCATGTTTGTTTATCTACACATTTGTATAAATACCTGACTCAATGAAAGGTTATCCCCAAATCACTTTTCAGTTTCCTGACTGAAAATAATCCTTTTTGTGGTTTTTTTCAGACATATTTGCATCGAGTGTTACATAGCACTGGGTGCTCCAGCTAAAGTACTGAGCTTTTCCATACAGTTCAAAGTGTTATTTGGCATGAAAACATAATTTCTTGAAATAATGATTATGGCAATTCTGTAAATACATGTGAGATATTCAATTCTCATATATATCACTAAAGCACATTTTACTTGGGTTTTATTTCAAGATTTTTAAGAAATAAACATCTATGGACTGTTTTAGCACACCCTTTAGGGTGAAAAGTTTTTACTTAAAAATTCCTTTATGCAACTCAGTGATTTTTTTTTTTTTTAGTTCAGCTGTAGTTCTTGTTATTTCATGTCATGAAATTGGGATTTAGTAATATTCTTTCATCCATACCATTCCATAACAGTATGTGAGAGGATCTGCTAAACAAACAATAATGACTTTGTTATGCATGTAGGAAATACCATAACTGAGAAATATTTTCCCAGAGATTTAAAACCATCTACTTTTACTTTGGCTATTTCCTTATTTTCTTGATTATTTTCTCTTTTAACAACTTTTCTATTGAACATGTGTTTAATTTTCTCGTCTCATCAGGTGCTCTCACAGGTGCTTGATTTGTCTTAAAAAAAATTCTAAGTTACACTTGATATTTTGGTAGTGCTAAAGAATCTCTTTTGTACAAGTAATTGCTTTGGCCTTTTGATTTTGTTTTGGTTTACGTTTCCCCCCCCCCCCCACTGTTAATGGTGAAAAAAAAAAACTTGCAATGGACCATTTCTGAAAATTCTGTTGAATTTTAGCTTTGAAAAATATCAGCTTTAATCATCTTCTACTATTATTCTCAAAATCAGATATCTACTTCATGTTTAGTTTCTCATGTTGTAATATTAAAGCATCAAGTTAGGAAGAACACCAGGTCCCTGTGATTTAACTGCAACAGCTGATTCTACAATGCTTTACCCTCAGTTAATTCACTAGCCAGAAGTGTCTAACTGTTGCCATGTGGTTTTTCCTATCTGCCTGAGCGTTTCATATTAAGAAGTCTGTACCTTCTCACACTCCTTTAATGTAAACACCAGCTCTGTTTCACAAACATAGCCATTATTTTTAGATTCCATGCTGGGACAAACAAGACTGTGTGACAGTCCCTTTGACCAATGTGGTGGGGAGATAAGAATTCCATCCTCCGATCCACAGGCCTCATAAGAAAAGTATAAAGGTAGAGTTTTGTAAATAAAATTGTCTTCCTGCCCTGCATGCTCTGTGAACCCAGACCAGTGTCCCAGTCTCATTTCCTGGTAGACCTTGCAGTGATATCTAACCAATTTCAAATCATTACCCATATCAAAGGACAAAAACAATGTTTGCCACAAGCATAGAGGGGATTAAAATTTAGGGGATAGCAATGTGAAAAAGTACTGAGTAGAACACACATTAAACTGAAAATCACATTGTGGGCAGGAATGCAGCATGTCATGTAGACAGAACTTCAATTTATCATTGCAGTAATTGCAGTTCTAAAAATCTCATTAAATTATAGTAAACAGATACAAGTAATCCAGTGCTATAAAACAAAGATCTATTGTCCCCCC
>VXBR01008713.1:105167-180316 GCA_013400215.1 Cisticola juncidis
AAAAAAAATAGAAATCAAGTCCCATTAATTTACTGAAAAAGTACCAAAGTATTTTTATAGATGAGTTTATACAGAATCATTTGGAACTTATTGCTCTCCTTTGTGTTCAAGGCCTGAAAAATTAGAAAGTTTTCAAATGTTTAAAAAACCCATATGTCAAGTAGGAAGAAAAATTATCTTAAGAGTCTCTGATATCACTGAAGTGCCTTTATTTCCAGGAGCTTTGTGCTTTTTTCATTAATATGTATTTAATACTATAATAATTTCATTCTGATTCACCAAACTATTTGCCGTGTAGGTAAGATTCCAAGCAGCAATAATTTAACATTGATTTTAGCAACTTTGGCTTGAGGAAACAAGAAGAGGTGCTAATTGGTCAGAAGATGCCTTAAAAAGTCCACAAGCAACCTTATTTTCTAAATCCTACTGCAAAGAATATCCAACAGGAAAAAAAAAAAAAAGACATAATATTTATTAGACTGTCCATACATATGTTGGAGTAAATATTAGCTCTAAGCTAAGGTAACATTTAAATATTCCAGCATTCATAAGCCTACCTTGTGAATTACTGCTGGTTTTCAATGGGATTTATTAAACTGTCATTTTAAACTATTTGCAAACAACCACAATTTGCAAACAATACTGCATTTCTCAGTTGCAAATTATTTAATATAAAAGCACTATAAAGATTATTATGTTAAAGTTACGATTATAATACATCTCAACGATGTTATTCCAAGGAATACGTCACTGAAAAAGTGATTTTCTATCTACTTTATCTACCTGTGATAAATTCAAGCAATGATAAATCAGGTATTGTCATTACAAACTCTACAGGAATTAAAACTGTTCCTATTGTGCATACAATAATGATTGGCATAGGGTCAGTTTTAAAAGGTTCAGAGTGAAAATTGTGATAAAACTGAAGTTTGTGTGAGTTTTTAGATGATGATAAAAATAAGCTGCAATTTCTAAAAGAAAGTTTTGATGTAGCTGCTGATGAGAAGTTTGGAGAGACTAGCTTTTAGACTAGATGGAAAACATCAAATTTGAAATTCAAGCTTTCATATTACAGATACAGTGATAGTGATCTTGCTCTTAATTACAATTTGTGTATTTAAGCCTACCATAAGGAATTTTATCTCCGAAGTTTTATCCTTTTTCCTAATAATAGTATTTTTCAGTGCCATGGCACTGTAAATGAGACAACAGAGATTTCCATTTAGGATATGGCATGAAGGCATTACATAGGTAACCTGGAAATGCAGCAGCTGTGTCACTCATATCCCTGAGAAATTGGGCATCTAGATTTGATTAACTATAGGGAATCCTTCTGAAGGCAGTGGAAGGCAACCTCTGAAGAAAATTTATCCTTTCTTGAAGAAACTCCAAAAACCAGATGAACTCCCTCTTCTTTTTACTTCCTCTCCTATTCTTTAACCTGAAGAAAACCATTTACCTTAGTCTTGATACAGGTGTCTGAAGTTAGAAAAGATGGATTTCTCCTTGATGGATTCACCATGTAATGGCTGTGTTCCTAGCCAGAAGTAAGCTTTCAAATAAATATCAATCATGACTTATTATTTTTGTTTACTTGTTTTTGTTATAAGTAAAACATGCTTCCAAAAGGATTGCAGAATATTGTTGACAAACGCTCACTCACGTTTTAACGCTCACATTAAAAAAAAAAAAAAAAAAAAGAGAGAGAGATCAGAATGCTTGGAATTTTTTTGCTGTTTGTTTTGAGGTTATTTTTAAAAGACTATATTTGAGCTAGTCAGACTAAAGTCCTGCCATAATCAAAACAAGTACTTCTATTACGCTTTATGAGTCATAATTTTAGATGTTTATGGTAGGGAGAGCTAAGTGTACACATAAACAACTGGGTAGATGAACTTCCTCTGGTAATATCCCATCCACTAACACATGCACACATGCATAGGGAGAAGAGGACATTAAAAAAACATTACACAGATACTAATTTTGTGCCTATGTAGAAACGTAAGTCTGTGCATTTTAGTCCAAAAAATCGTGGAGCTCATGAGTAGATGGTCATTGACAACAGCAAGATTTATATCAAATTCTGTAGGTACCAATACATTTTGCAGAAAAAATGTGCTGCCTTCTTTATGAAAAGTGTAAGTGTTTATTTGCCCAGCTTCAATCCATTCTACTGAGGGAAATATTTCAGCAGAGGAAATAGGTATACCCTATTCAAAAGGGCTTCAGTGATTTCCTGTATTATGCAGATTTACTCCACTGCTGGTAAGGAATGATATTCAAAAGGCAAAACAAATACTAACTTGTATGCAAATTAACATGATGAGTATCAAATATTTGTCTACTTTTTTCTCTGTTCTAGAAATATTTCTGAGTTAATTTCATCTGCATTACATGCATACTTGTTTTGTAAAAGCAAAAGTATTTGAATTATATTTTGCATTTTATGCTGATTCCCCTCTAAAACTAGAAATTAATGTATATATATCTGCACTCAAGTCTTTCTCAATCATTTTTCTAAGTGTTCAAAAACTATCAAAACCATTTTAATTTTAATGTGTCTTTTCTATTTGAAAAATTTGTAAAACAGGATCTCCTTATGTTCTACATATTAAACAGAAAGACTGAATAGCAAGTCTAATCTTGTATGAAATTTGGTGGAAATTCAGCAATGAATAGCATGAAAAATGTTTGACATATAAGAAGGTTAAAAACCTCACTGTTTTTAGTGGAAGCATCCCAGCTAAGTCATGATTAAAAGGTTATAGATGCAAGAATTTAAAAAACAACATAAAGCCATACCATCATTGGCTTTGATACACAGGAAGTTCATTAAGAGCATGATTAGTACATATTACATACATGTCTAGAACACATAGAATTGATGTGATAGTTTTATTCTAAATAAAATTGAGTATTTGATTAAAAAAGTAAACAAAGAAAAGAAACAAACAACACCCCCCCCCCATCCACCAAAACAAGATATTGGATGAATGTCTTCATATCTCATAATTCCTGACCAAAAGGACACATATTTTGGTAACATAACAGCAAGACTTATTTTATCTGAAATTACTGTGAAATAAGGATACAGCAGCTAACTATTAGCACTTTACTGAGTGCTTGATGCCTTAGAGACTTACATTTGACAAATGAATCATGTCACAGGATTGATTCATGAACTTCTTGTGGTGACAGGCACTATTTAATTGCTAGCATGCTTAAGAAAGTCTTGGGTGATGAAGAAACACTGCAGGACAGATTTCAAACATACAGACATGACCTGTGTCCTACTGTTTGCTTTTTTGGGGGGGGGGCTGTGGCTCTGTTTATTTTAGAAACTCCTTATGTCAAGGTCAAAAGTTTCTTTCTCCTTTTCCTGAAAATAATTCAACTACCAGCTTCATGATTCAGTCCAGTATTTTTTGCAAAGGACACTGTTAAATTTTCAGAATCAAAGGCCTGAATGAACGGTAGAAAAAAATTCTAATATAACAGCTAACTGCATTATATGGTGCAAACATGTATCCCAAAATACGAAATGAAAACAAATCTTTATGCGTTTGTAAATGTTGACTAAATTAAAGGAAAAAGCATACTTCAAAGACAGGATTGCTCTGAAAACTCATATGGGTTATTACTGTATTGCTGCTGTTAAATTTCCACAAGGACTTCTTCAAAGGGGAGGAGAGAATCCTTGAAAATTGGAGCTCATAGTGACACCTGTATGAAATTGTTGGAAAGAAACTCCAAAGTATATTTAAAAGAACCAAAATAAAATCCACAACAAAACAAAAATAAGAACCCAACAAGACAACCTTATTTCAGGGTTTTCAAAATCTTATACACAACACAACATTAAGAGAAACTGCTTAGCCTTGCAAATTACTGCAGTAAATGAGGGGTACTGTATCAATTCAGGGAAAAAGCCTAGGATACAAAAAAAATTAAGTAGGGGTAGTCGTAATTATCAGACTGATAGAAAGTAAAATTTATTAACCCCAATTGAATTTATTTTCAAATTTGAGGAATATTTCCCTGAAGGGTTAATAATATGAAGATAAAATAAGTAAAAAATTATGAGATTTCTTATCTCAAAACTTAGATTTTATGTTTTTGTCACTCTTTGTTTTTTACTGAATTTCATGGAATTGTGGAATGTTTGAATTTGAAACTACTTCAAAGGTCTTCTTGTTCCAAGCTTTCTGCCTTGGGCAGAGACACCTTTCACTAAACCAGGCTGCTCAAAGCCTCATGCAAGCTTGGCCATCTAGGTAAGCACTTCTACAAAAGGAGCATCTACAGTGTCTCTGGACAACTTGTTCCAGTGTGTCCCTGGCCTCACAGTAAAGAACTTCTTTCTCAAATTCAATTTAAACCTACCCTTTTATAGTTTAAAGATGCTCCCACTTGTTCTATGGCTACCTGACCTTGTAGAACATCTTTCTGCAGCTTCATTGGGAACCCCACTTAGGAACTGGAAAGAGGCTATGAGATCTTTCCAGACCCTTCTCTTCTCCACACTGAACAACCCCAAATCTCTCAGCCTTTCTTCATAGGTGAGGTACCCAGCCCTCTGACCACCTTGGTGGTCCACCTGCACACTTCATCAGCTCCATGACCTTCTTATGTTAAAGGCCCTGGAGCTGGATGCAGGCGAGGTCTCACAGGAGCAGAGGAGAAGGACCACCCTCCCTCAGCCTACAGACCACACTGATTTTGACCCAGCCCAGGACACAACTGGTTTTCTGAACTGCAATTACACAGTGCAGGGTCATATTTGGCTTCTCATCAACCAATGCCCTCCAGTCCTTCTCCACAAAGCTGCTTTTATTCTGTTCTCCTCCCAGCTTGTACTTGTGGTTGGGATTGTCCTGACTCAGGTACAGGACCTCGTATTTGGCCTTGCTGAACTCCATGAGATTTACACAGGACCACCTATCAAGCCTGTTGATTGAACCCCACAGATTTGTGCTGGCAGCAAGCTTGCAGTGAATGTACTAGATCCCTCCATTCATGTTGTCAGCAATAAATTTGTACATATGGGTCCCAATACCAACCCCTGAAGAAAATCATGTTTTCAATTTCACTATGAAACACCTCTTTAATAGTAACAATCAGGGCAGAATATTAAATCCATTTTTATTTTTAATCCTGACCCCCTGTGTTCCTTTGTTTCAGTGTCTAAAATTCACTGTTCTAATTTCAAGGTGAGATCTCACTCCAGTTTATGACTCTATCCACTACAAATAGGCAAATCAATGTATTACAGTTTCTTTCTGATTTTTAGTTGTTCACTAGGAAAAAAGTGTCGAATAGGACCTCCAGGGCATTTCTCTTGAAAATCCACCTCCATAAATTGGTTCCACAACCCTTAATGTAATCATGATCATATCCAAATACTTTATCAGATTATTTTTTCCTTAGCAATGCTGTTTTATTCCCCATAATTTTCCTATTTGATCAGTTTTTTAGTGATTTTTTTTTTTCCACTGACGTTACACTACAAGAACCAAAGAGAATGCTGCGAGTTGTTACATGGTGGTCTATGAAATAAACAAGGTGAGATTTATTTGAAATAGCTGATCTTTGTACTAAAATATGCCTGTAGTACTCAAATAGTTAAGCAGTAGTTAAATCAGCAGTTATGGCCTCAGCAAGTCATGACACTGCGTTATTCCAACAGAAAACATGCAGGCGTCAAATGTCTTTTTTGTTTGTAAGTTCATATACACATTGTCTGTTTTGCTTGTATGGGTTTTTGTAAATTATCTAATATTTATGTCCTTTAAAGAGGGACAATCATGTCATATTAAATCTTCATGCAAAAAAAAAAAATTCAATCACAATTTATAGATTAAAAAAACACAATCTCAACATGAAAATACAGAGGTATACATTTGTGTGTTACAAAGTATGACTGACTTTTCAAATGAAATAGAATTCCTTAATCCATAAGATTCAATTTCATTTTTTCTCTTTCCAATTTAATCTAGAGATGCAATATTCAGTCTTGCAGTTTCAGTTGTGAGCTTTCATCATCAGTTATTTCAGTCTGTCTTACTATTTTGTATAAAAACTAAATAATTTTAGAACTGGCAGAATTCCAGGAATCATTCTTACTTTTATAGCAGTCAATAGATAAAATATTTATCTATTAACATCTTTTAACATCAGAGTCTAAAATTAGGGGTTTTAACTTAATTCTGTTGGAAGAAGAGACTAGGCCAAAGAAAACTTGTTAATAGGTTTTTTGTTGAATGCGAGGTATTACCTCATAGATCAGTTCATAAACTCCTACAAAACTATTGTTTTCTTTACACATATATTGACTATACTTTGAATCAAGTAGTATTGATTGTTCAGTTGTATTATCTTAGATATTCTTTGATTTAACAGTATACAAATCTAGGAAATAAAATTAAATCTGTATCTGTCATATTTCATTTCATTCAAATAGAGGTATTAGGTTATATCATTATTTTCTGTGACAGTCGTAAAATCAATTGCATAATCTGTTGTAATTTGAACCATGTCACAAAATACTGAAAAATGTCTCTGCATTTAACTTTTCTATCAGTCCTTATCAATCACCTATTTTTCCCAACTACAGAAATTCTTAATCTGGTGTATGTGAGATACTTACTGCAGTGGAGATACTTTATTCTTTCAAATATTGGTCAATCTTTGATGTCCTAATACCATCTAGTTTCAAAATGCTACAAAGCTTTAAGACAAGGAAATATAGGGATTCAGGATTGTATGAGAGTAGGAAGATGATGTTGATGTCTTTCTCTTTTTTTTTTTTTNCTCTCTTGCTTGCTTTCTCTTTTTCTGCAGTGATAATTTGATCTTTTATCAAGAGCAGGAGCTTGGATCGTCCCCTGAGGGTTGTTACTCTCTTGCTGTGGACTATTACACAAAAACATGAAAATCTCCCCAAAGGGAATTATTTTGGTATGAGAAACACTATGCTATTACGGATTAATTTCTCTCCTAAAATCTATTGATTTCACACTGATTTCCCAGTGCTCTGTTTTGTTCCAACATTTTTGCCAGGGAAAAGAAGAAATATTGTAGCTGGGGTTAGGAAGAACAGAAGAACATATTCAGGGTTTCCAGTTCTTCTCCCTGGTGTGGAGACCAGTAGCCAGGCCACACTTGTAGAAATGAAATGGAAAAGAAGCTAATTGCAGTATAGTAACTTTGAATTGTGCAGGGTCCAATATAGAAGGTCAAGCAAAATAAGACAAAGCCAGGAAGATAGCAGCATGCATATCTCAGCTATTTAGCAGTATGTAACCCTAAGGATTTTGGGTTTTAGCTATTACACAATGCAGAGATGAATATATTTTCTAATTCCAACGTGTTTTCATTTAGTAAAGCAGATGTTGACTTTGTTATGTGATACTTCTTATGGTATACTGAACAGATTTTAGTTCCTACTTACTGTACCTTCTCTGTGCTTCAACCAATATGTAGCCCATTTCATCAGTCTTTTTTCCCTTTCAAGATGATCTCAACACATAAAGTGTTAGCTTCTTATATGGACTCCTCACAAGGGATCTCTAAAAAATCTTATCAACAAATGTTTGCTGCACACCTTCATCATTCTGGCAGCTTGATTAACAATGAGATCTGCCAAATTGATAAGATGACCATTGCTTTAAAATGATAAACCAAAAAATACACCTTTCTTTTTGTGTTAATCAAGCTGTAGTTTTCCAAATTTACACGCTTAAAATAGCTTTTAAGATTTCAGATGGCTGTGAGTATAACTGATCTATAACTGTTTATTATAACTGTAGTATTCAAAGGCTTTTTTTAAGTTATTATCTTAGAATTCTTTACTACTCCAAGAAATTTTGCTTCTACCAAGTTCTTGACAAATAATAACCCAGATTCAGTGGTTTCTTTTCTTAAATGTTCCCTTTGTTCAGTTGTACAGACGTTTACAAAATATAAAAAGATGTCTGCTACGCATTTGTTTGTTCTTAAAGTTTATTACTTATCTAACATTATGTGTATACACAAACTTCTAAATATTTACTTATCTAAATATTTACTTATCTAAATATATATAATAATGCAAACAATGTTACAATGTATACTTTTTTGTCTGGGTTTTTAAAGAGTGGGTATATGTTGCATTTCATTAACTTGACATTCCTTATCATAAATGTGTTCTTTCATGACTTTTTCTTTGAAGTGAAGCTTTGACTACAATAAAAAATCTAGGAATAATTAATGTGCAACACAATATGCATGTATGCTATTAAGGACAGAGCATGTTATTTGTGTGAGCAGTATTCAGAGTACCTAGTTATTATGTTCTGCTTTTCCCCCATGAATACTGAAGAACTTTTTAATGGCAGGTAAAATCACTGCCTTCCTGTATGAATAATATTCATGAATCACAGAAGATTAATTTGGTTTTTTTTCAAGCTGTGTTATCAGAGAACTGATGGTGAAAATATTGCAAGGTACTACAACTTGGATTTTCTTTGTTTCAACATCAATGTGAAATCCTCTTTCTCTCTTGTAGAAAATACAGCAACAGCTTTATTTTTCTCTTCCAACCACATAGATCTTAGATGATCAACAGCAGAAGGCCAAGCAGGTTATTCTGGAATGTGTGAAGAGACATTAAAGACCTATGATTACACAACTGAATTGAGCTACAAATAGCTGAGCTCCCAGCCAGAAATTCAGATACGAAGTTCCTTGAACTGTGTGCTTTTGTGGCAGTTAAGTCTGTCCTCTGTGCTGAAGGACTGACAACACTGAGGTACTAGAAACATTTTTTTTCCTCTTTTCTTCCAAAACACATTCTAGAAGTTGTTGCTGTCTTTCTGAATTAGAAAGTTAGTGCAAGTTAGTTGTACTGAGAAGTACAATATTTTCAACCAGTTTAATTTACTTAGTATATCACTGGTTTAATGCTCTAATTTAGAGCCCAGCCTACATACTGCATAACTTCCATTTACAGCTTTTAGACTAATGGCATTTTCATCACTGAATGGTGCTGTCATATAAAGTGGCTGTTTATTTCTTTGAAAGAAGTTCAAACAACCTATTCCTCTAGTTGCTCAAAGAAAATGACAAGAAAAAGAGTTCTAGTGCTTACATTATATATCCATACCTAGAGACAGCACAGCTGTTATTCATTCAATTTTCTCAGGAACTGAAAATCTCAATATTGGTGTTCCGATCATCTTGAAAATATTTTATTACATATTTTCTTGTTTGCCTCTTCTTTTAAATTTTTAATAGCAGTAAAAAATAAATATAATGCATTAATTCCTATGTAGTATAACATATTATTCTATTCTTTGGTAGTGTGCTTTTGTAAGCCATTTTCCTTTACATATTATAGACACCGAAAGAGTCCTGATGGAGAAAATCATGTCTTATGGACTTTTTTTTCTTACATTTGTTACAGGAAAGGTAAGCAGTATAGAGCTTGTCTTTTATTTCTTTGTTTGAGTATTGATCATTCTGCAGTTTGAATCTGCTATCACTTTTCTCCTTGACGATAACATTTTCTCTTCCTGGAGCTTCTACTGTTCTAAAATTAACTCTTGTATAATACATAATTCTTATTCTTAATTTCATATCACAGACACTACAGTGTCACATATGCAATAGTTGCATGAAAATGAAAGTTGTGAATATTGGATGTTGTTGTAGCTATTTAGAATATTATATTAGGTATTCTAATTGTTGTCCCAGAGCTGCATGACCACATTATCAAAGAAGATCTTATGGAAGGTACTTGATGAGTGTATATTCCCTTTTTATCATTTCCCATACGTGATGAGGGAAAGAATGAAAAATTGGAAAAGAAAGAGACATGCTGAACATATGCTTCTCACATGTCCTGATTTTATTTTGAGCTCTCATTAAGTTTGTGCAGCTAAGATCTATCAGAAATTCTGTATTAAATCTCAGTCCATTTTCAAAAATAAAAAAGAGATGCACTCAGATTAAGTCACTGGAAATATTTTTACAAGTATAAAACTGAGGGAAAAGCAATAACCAATGGACAATTTCTGTGTACATATTTCTTTGATTCTAATGGGGTTTTAGAGAAAAATATTTTAGTAAAGCAAAAATCATGACTAAGCTGCATTTTTAGTGCAACTGCTATCCTTTAACTATGGTCAGCATGGATGAACCTAATTCAAATAATAATTTGTTTTCTAAACAGTGTCACAGAAGTAAATACACTTGTGGTTGTATAAAGGGGCAGGCTACATTAATCTGTAATTGTATGCTGAACATTGAAAATCTAACCTTTTTGTTGAATATAGTTTAGCAAACCCTTTGAACATGATGGTATAGGCAAAATGGAGTGAAAAGTCATCAGAGACAGTTGTTGAATAACATACATTAACTGTATGATGCATTCTTCAAAGGAATATATTGAAATGTGCAACAGCAGCTTTTGCTCTTCATAAAATGCAGCATGTAGTTATGCACGTTGTGGATGCCAACACCAGAACACATTCTGCTAAGCCTTTCAAAACAAATTTGAATGGGCAGGAATTCTGTAATCATTTTTTCACCTGAATTACAATTAAATGAGATTTACAGACTGAAGTGACAGAAACAGGAAGCAGGGAAGTTTTGCCTACTTTCCTGTGCTTAGGATGGCACTCAAAGCAAGACTAGATATTCATGATATATATCATGATATATGAGAAATATTTCTTTGTGTACTGGAGATTACATGATAGAAGGCTTGCCCCTGCTCATGAACTGTCACAGGCAGAGGAATCAGAATAAACTAATCTCAGAAGTGAGTAGCCATGCTCCCTGCTACTCTCTTGTTTGTTATAGGAAAGCCATCACCCTCGTGGTCTGGGTATGAAACAGGATTTGTCACGAAGCACTTCTCTGGATCAGCTTTCAGACTAAGGAGGGTTACTACCCAGTATGTGGAATTCATAGGACAAGGGTAATATCATATTTGGAATTATTGGCCATTTGTTATTTATTTATTTATTTATCTTGGAGATTTATTATGGTATTTTTAGGACTGGTAAAGGGAAGGATCAAGGTAATTTTGGGGGAAGAACTACGATTGGAATGAAGGGGTAAGGGAATAAAAAGTGACAGTTGCATGTTAAAAGGTTGATGATCATTATGCTTCTGTGGTCATTCCTTCTGCCTGGTTATCAGAGACTGTTGTGCCCTCTTACTGAATTCCATTACTACCTATTTTGCTTTTAAGGTGACTGCTCTGTGTGTGCATGTGTGCTGGTGGGTGCACATGCATGCACGTGGACATCAGAATGACAGTAACCATAATAAGTCTGTGGGTGACAGGTGCCCAGGTGATTCCAGGGCTTGCAACCAGGGAAGGTGGGGTATTCAAATCAGTATATGATCACTGGTGAATATCAATCTGGACTACCCAGCAAATAAAGTAAAGGGCTTAGAAATGACAAACTCGGATGGTCATAGTTTGGGGCCAGAGATGTGTGTAATCTCTGAGTGAGACAGATGGAGAACTTGTCTACTGGAGGGGGCAGCAAGTCCAGATCACCTTTCAGAGGGACTGTAGGGGAGATGGTGTGAGAACACTGGATATGAAAGGATCCAGGTCCAGCTACTAGACAGATTCATTATTTAAGATCAGTTATTGAATGAATCATACATATGTGTTTACAGAAGCATATATTTCTCACTTTTGGACATTCATCCAGATCTGTCAGAGTGGGGAACAGGATGAATTGGTCAGTGTTTTCTGTTTCCTTGACTGCTGAAGGTTTCTGTGGGAAATGATCTTCAGGAGAAATTTTGTGTATATTTACATACACATTGTATTAGTGGGCCTGTATGTGTACCTGTTGGAAATATATGCTCGCGTCTGCTACTGGTTGGATGTGGAGGCATAGAGCTGCAGCAGTCAGGTCTCTATTGGGCTGCAAGATTTAGCAACCCATGACAAAGAAAAATGGGGTTTTAAAGAAAATGTAGATTTTCTCATTAAAGAAAACTATAAAACCAAAGCAGAGCAGATGAACAGATAAACATTTGTATGTAGATTTTCATCTCCCCCACACTCCACATGAGGTACATTTTCAAAGTGTAATGCATCTTATCTTAATATAGATGCTTAAACAGTTTTTCTACATTTTTGTTCTTTCAGTTAAGGATGAATATAGCCTCGAAAAATAGTTTTATTAGTGGCAGTAATTGTAGACATCTTAAAGACTTGAACCACTGTTCTTTAGACATATGCTGAAATGTTTGCTGAGTGTTCAGGGCGCAACTTCTCTTGCTGCATTTAAAATATTATATAGTATGACTGACTTTCTTTTCATTACTTCATACACTCTATCAAGCAGAAAACAATATCCTACTACAATATTACTTTCTGCAGATTGAGGCTTCTAGATAAAGCTTTATGTTTTGAATTTTAAATTTGGAAGAATTCTGTGTCCCTCTGACATACACTCTCAGGTCAGTCAGTGTTCTGTTTTTTAACTCTTACTAATATATCCTGTATTTGTACACTATATCATTGCCTTGGTTCACCATACGTTGTTTCCTATCTTGTTATTTCTTCCATTTCTGCCTACCACTGCATTTCTAGCTTTGAAGACATTATTCATAAGTACAGTAACCTTGATATTAATGTCAGGCTCACTTAATTGTAAAAAATAAAAAAATGGAACTTGAGTATAGGCCAAGTATAGGCCAGACATGGGTAGGTTTCTCTTATAAGGACAGATAATATTGCTTTTTTACCCAAGGGTGATGTCATTTCTAATTTTTTTGTTCATAAAGTAAATCTCATCAAAGTGATTATACAGATGTTTTAAAATGGGAAAATCAATGTAATTTATCTAAACCTCTTCAGGTTTAGCTCTGAAAGTCTGGCACACTTTGAAGCACTTGAAAATAGGGGTCTATAATGGAAAGTTATACAGATATTAAATGCATATTTTTCTGACAGTTCCAGGGTCATTTTTTCCTCAATGAAGAGGAAGGATGTGGAGAAGCCTTCAAAGACACTTGAAAATACTTCAGTTCATTTGAAAAGTTGAGAAGGTAAAGAGAGGAAATACAAATAATGTATTGTTTCACTGGGAAAAGAACAGACATGCAAAAAAGAAAATGTGTCAAATCATTGCTCAGACTTCTGGTTTTAAATTTGCTAGTTTGCCGTGTGTCATTTAATAGTCTGATTTTGTGTAACTTGGTTTTGACAACTAGCTGAGATCCTGTCATATATTTGGGTATAAATTCACAGAACTTTTTCAAGATTTTTTTTTAAATGAAAATAATTTGACAAAAAAATTGAAATAATTTGACAAAAAGCACCCTAATGATCACTCATCACCATCTGATGATCTGAAATTCTGAAAAAGCTCAGAAGACAATGAAATTTTTGCATAAAATAATCTGCATATTTTGTGTCTTCCACAATGTGCTAAATGAGAACGAGTTGCTGAGAAATAATTTTGATTTTTATTGTTGTTTTTTTTTTCTAAATGCAATGTTTGGTGTTTTATTTTAATGTTAAATGGAGATATCCAGATGTGCACTTTTTTAATTGAACAGCTGTGTTTGCTCACTATCTTTTGTGTTTCATCAGTTCATCCATTCCTTACTGTTTGTTGCATTCCTTTGTTAGAGCAGATATAAAATTAGACTGTAAACAAGGCAATGCTTCTGTAAGAGGTGGTACAAAGCCCAGATGAAAGAAGATAAAACGAGAAGTCTATTTCTGAACGTTGTCTGACTAGGAAGATGGAAATGGAAAATGAGAAATATAAATGTATAAAGACTATCAAATAATCTGCCTTCCTGCGCCATCTCACGTCTTCCAGCAGTCAGTACCCAAAGCACTGTCAAATCTTGGGGTAGCTTTCCATCTTATGTGTGCCAGGTTCACTGTAACTATTTTGTATTTTTTTCTGTATTTATGACACTATATTTATGTCAGTAGAAGTACAGTAGAAGTGTAGTAGAAGAATGGAAACCGAGCCTAATAACTTTTGGACACCTTCATTATGTAGGTTGCCATGAGCATCGTTCATTTTTGTAAGGCAAACAGTTTTCCGATTTACTGTGGATGTACAGCAAATCTAAATCCTGGAGTCTGCAAACTCTGGATATCCTGAATCTGCAGATATTCAAGGGCATCTAGACTTTCTGATGTTAACCAGGAGTTGAATTACTGTTGCAGACAGACTCATATTCTGGGTTTCTGAATACCACAGAACCTCAGTTCTGCAGAGTTTCTCTGAAGAGGCAGTAAAAATTAAGTGCTGTACCTCTGTAAGGAAGGTTAGTGATGCTAGAAGACATTTCCAGGCCTGGGACTTGGTCATTGCACTGTTTAATTCTTAGAGAAGTCCCTGTCATGTATTTTGTCTAGGCCAATTAATACTTTCCAAAAAAAATCTCTGGGTCAGGGACCATTTGAAAGAGATGGTTTGGATGCAGCCAGCCTGAGGGATGGAACTGACCTCAGTTTCTGTGAGGAGTCCTCTGCAGGTTTTTTTTTGTGTGTGTTTTCTTTCTTTGTTTGTTTGTTTTGTTTTGGTTTGGTTTGTTTTTTGTTTTTTGTTTTTTGTTTTTTGTTTTTTTAATCTTTACATAAACTGAGCTACAAGTTGTTCCAAGTAAAACTCCTGCACCAGAGGATTGCAGATCTATGATGGAGTGATCAAGGACTGGGAACCAAACATCCTCAGCACAGGTCACAGCTGTGCTTCTCATTTAAGGGGGAAGAAAAGCTTGGAGGTATTTTGCAGTTGTATTCTACCTCCATTCTTGAGTGAGTTTGATTCTGGTGACTGGTACTTTAAAGAAACTGATCTCTGCTTCTGAGTTCTTTGGGATGCTGTACAATCTCCCCTGCTATACTGAGAAACAACTGCGGAAAGGCCTTATATGTGCCACCCCTGTCTATGAACTAAAGGTAGCTGATGCTAAAAATTATAATAGCTGCCTGGTTGACTTTTCACTATTCTTTTCTGCCTACACATTGCATATAGAGCACCTTCTACTATAAAATAGGATTTTTCTTTCCCTTTATTTTTTTCTAATGCAGAAGAGAGAGAAGATAACAGTGGCATAATATATTTGCCCAGGTCAACCAAGAGCAAAGGATATAAGAACTAAGTTGCAGGGTGTTGGTGTGTTGGTGCTAATTAAAGAACAGGATATTATTTTATGCAATCTATTTAGGCAGTCAGCTGTAATACCTAATTGTATTTCTTTTTATAATCCAGTGTTGTTTCTCCCACATACTACATTTACTTGATAAAGTGAGGATGATTTTCTTAATTTGAGTTTAATTGTGTAGTGCAAAAAGAGGTACATGTTCACTCTAAATGTGTTAGCTAAACTGTGATTGCGAGCGTTCAGCTGTGATCCTCTGGGTTCCACAGACACAGTTTGGTGTAAAATGTATGCTGCTGCTGCTAAAACTGATCCTTTAGGGAAGTGGGCAGCAAGGTTGATTTTCAGCCAAATTATTTACCTGATATAGCTCCCAGCAGGTCAATGAGCAAACCAGAGCCAGCATAAGGGAAACAGTGGCAATAAACCTTTAAGAAGGCAAGTAAAATTGCATTTTTATAAAAAAACTTATACCTATGATGTGTTAAACGGGATGGAAAAAAATAAAATTATGGTGGACAAAATACGTTTTAGATTTCAAATTATTTCTTTTCCCAGAATTAAAGAATATTCCCAAATATTCTTTTCCCAGAATTAAACCCCTATTTTTCCCCATAAGCATTTTAAGCATCTCACTGTCCATTTTAATTTTCCTTCCTGTCCACTTACATGATGGGAAACAGACAAATGAAAGCTTCTCTTCAGGTTACAAGATGGTCAATATAGGTTGTCACAGCAAGGGAATAAATCTAACAATTGTGCATAGTTAAAACAGGGTTACAAAATCCCTCATGGTATATTAAAATATTGATAAAAATATCATAGTATATTTATCTAGTGCTGCAAATTCCAGTGTATTAAATGGTACACTATATTAAGTGGTATTTTAGAAAATAATGTTTATTTTATACTCTTACATATCTATATTAATATATACAACAGAGAAAACTCTTCTGATGACATTATTATAACTAAAATTGAGGCATTTACTGACTTCTAATTACATAACTTTACAACCTTAGCATTTTTAGGGTATCTTATTATATTCAATATATCTTATTCTCTACAGATAATGTGTTGTATTACACATTCAATGAAGCAAACAGCTTGTTATATACAAATTAAATGGATTCACCTTTGACCTGCTTTCCTCCAAGCTGTCTGATTAGATCTGGTTATGGGAGGTATGCAGTTAGGTGAGTGGTGGTGGTATTTTAGCAGTGGGGTTTAGCAGATTACTTCATTAAAAGGATAGTAGAGCTCTTTGAAATCAGTGATTGCAAAGTTTAGCAACAACAATTTCTAATCATAATTTCTTCATAATCCCAGCTGTAAGGTGGTTACAGGCAAACTAATCCATTTTATTGCATAGAAACATTTCATTTAATATTTTACACTGAGGAGGCAGCTGGTGGTATTTCATTTCTCTTTGGCAAACTTAGAAAGCAATCATTATGTAGCAGTTAAAAGCATACTTGAAACATTCCACATTGGTTGATTTTATATTCTGACAGATCATTTATATACAATCACACAGTGCCTCATTTGCACAAGACCACCATTTTCTTTCAGTGAAAAATGCAAGAAATAAAAAATCATGCAAATCCTGTTATAAGGAGATTATTTCAGGAATATGTAAACTCTATGAAAACTAATGTCTTTCTTAAATATATCTAAGTCTCATCTAAACTGTAATAATTACCAGATACTGGAGGAAATGAAAATTAAGAGAAAGAAACTCCTTTTCTTTGAGGGAATTTAAACACTATCTAATTCATATGTCCCAGGGAAAAAAAATAATAAAAAAACCCCACAAAAAACAAACTACATTGAGATCTGTAAACTACATCACAGTTTTAGAAATAACTAAGAGTACATCTGAAAATAGACTGGTGAAAAATAGAAGTCAGGTCTGACATAGAGAAAGATTTTTTTTTCTATTGTCTACAAACTCTGTATCTCTTTCCTAATGCTGAAAAAAACACACAAACAGAAAATATTCTGAAATGTGAATCATTTACTTTTTGACAGTGTTAAATCTGGAAAATCTTTTGTTCAGTTGGAAACTGTTTGATTGGCATGAGAGTAGAATTTTTTTTTTTTTTTTTTAAGCATGTCAGAAGATTGGACAAAGACTTTTAGGTAGGTTTACAAGCATGAGCACATTTGTGAATCTTGTCAGCACCATTAGGGTTCCTCTGCCCTTGTGGCACTCCTTCTCAGACCAGGTTTGTTTCTGGCTATTTTTTTGATGCTAATTGGTTTGATTGAGGAGGGAAAGGTTGTCTCCTTTCCTATCCTTATCCTCCCAGTTGAAAACAAACATTTTCACTGCACATCTTACCAATTAGTGTGGCTGATCAGGTTTTTCTTATCATGACCTTCTTTGTAATTTCTTGGTCAGTTTTTTCTCCACATATTCTGTTTCATGGCTCTTTTGACAAGGTATCCATGAAGAAGCGAAGATTCTCTTTCCACCTACCCTTGCAGAGAGCACTGGGAAAACTTGTGAAAATTTTTTCCTCTCCTTTTTTCTTCCATTGTCTTCCTGATACAATTCAGCTTTCTACCCTACTTTCTATTAATTGGAAGACAGTGTCTTGGCATTGCACCAAAGTAATATTTCTTTCATGTGTGAATAAAAAGCTAAGGCAGAAAATGAGCTTTGATCTACTGATGAAAACAAAATTTAGCCAAAAGGCAAGTTTGATACTGGGTGGGTTTAGTTATGGGGATTTTGTTTGGGTTTTTTTGTTTGTTATTGTGTTGTTCGCTTTTCTTTTTTCTTATTTTTTTTCCGTTCCCAGGTTTATTTATCCTCTGTTCCCTGATGGCCAAAGATGTCTCTCAAAACTTTTCTATCAAATATTTTTTTCACATATAATCTAAGATTACATATAGTTGTAAAATAGACATAAGAAGTCTTTATATTTTTATAATCCTTATTTTGATAAAGGGCTCAAAGAAAATACTGGGTAGAATTAACTCCTCCACAATTCAGCAAAAGGAGGGTACATTCAGACGACTATTCCTTCACCTTTCATTATCAGTGACTCATATTGCCATCAAAAGCAGAGCCATATGGAAATTATACAGTACATACTGAAATAAACACATTAGAAATAGAGTTCAACATTGAAACAACTAGGCAACAAAAAGAATGGGAAGAAAAATAACCCCTGTCTCTGAGAGGAAAGAAAAATAAGTGTACAGCATTGTTATATAGAGAGAAGTTGCAAAGCCAGGAGTTTTGTTGTGACAGCAGAAACAACAGCTCTCTGCTTCTTAAACCTTTATATGATGTTTCAAAGTGGTGTACACCTAGTTATTAGAGCTTCAGAAAAAGTTAATTAAGCACTTAATGGCTTTGCTACACTCATAAATGCCACAGAAATAGTCACTAATGAAAAGTGTATTATTTACTCATGTTCATAACTGAGTTTTAATATGTGTTAGACATGAAAATTCACGCATGATGAAAAGAGACTGTCCTCCACTGAGTCACATTCAGCAATGCAGTCAACTTGCCCAAGCTTTTCAAATGTTTTGTGGATTCAAAGATAACCATGTGAGGAGATTATTTACATTCAATTTACCATACACATTTAACACTACATTAAATATCACCAGAAAATATCACCAGAAACTGTAAACTGTAACTGTAAACTGTTTCATTGTGCAGCATTGAAAGAGAGAATGACTGCATTTTCACTAACAACATGGGATTGCGTTAAAAGTCAATTTGATATAGTCAGGGTTTTTTTGTTTGTTTGTTTCTTGTTTTTTGGTGGTTTTTTTTAAGTATAACCACACAAATCAGCCTGCTAGTTCTAAAACTCATGAACATGTTGTTGCAGGTACGGGTCTAGCGTAGCTCTCGCTGTCTTTGAATTGACATTTGTAATCCTTCTTAAACACAAACTGGACCAAGTACAATTGCTCAGATGACTCCATACTGCATCATCCAAGAAGGGATTGTTATGTTAGCACACAGATAAACCAAGTCTAGCATTAATATTGAGCAGCTTTCAAGATAATAGCTGTAACTATAGGGGACCACAATGCAGCCACTTTTACTGTGCTTTTCACCCTGCAGGTAGTGTTGTATGAAGATTACTTTGGTCCAGCAGAATTTAATAACTTGGCCACAATCCAATCTAAAATAAGAAGGACCTCCAAGCCCAAGTGTAACCAGAAAATGGCACAGCTGCATTTTTATAGCCCTGTGATTAGGCTAATGTTAGACACAGCTCATTATCTCTATTTCAGTGAAACAGTCAATAAGATACAACCCTCACAGATTATTTAGGTATCTATTATAGTAAGCTTACCATTAAGAGAGGAAGCATGTATTGAGATAGAAAGTATTAAAAATAGTATCGGAAAATAAATAATAAAAAATAAGTTCTGAAAATAGGATAAAACCATTTTCATAATAGTTACAATTTTGGAACCTAAAGAAATCTATTATCTTCTTTGATGTGTTGCATGCTCTAGAAGTTCTTGACTAAGGTTCTATTCGTGCAATTTTTCTGTGTTCGGATCCAGCATCACCTGTGACTTCCAGGAGACTCCAAGTAGGCTTAAACTAAACAGGTGATAGTTCAGATATGTGGTCAATCTGTCCTTCAAGTAATATCATTCATTTTCCCTCATATTTCGAATGGCTGATCTGTTTTGTAGGAATCTATATTCAAATGTATTAGTGGGTTGGAATTTTCATGCTCAAGTCCTGAAGTTAGGTCACATAGTGGGGCACACTGGATTCCACCTATAAAACAGCAAAAACAGGTTGGTCTCCTCTGAAACAGACTTCTTAGAAGAAGTGCACAAATCTTTTTTTTTATCCACTTTTGAATGGACAATATAGAATATACAGTTATGAGCAAAAGAAAATAAACATTTTGATTCCACTATCAGATAATATATCAAGACCCAGAGCATAATGTGTAGGAAGACTTGTTGGAGTATATTTGGTCATTTGTTGGTAAAACTGACCTAGGAATACAGAAAACTTCATTGCTTCTATCTTGCTAAAATTAATATCTTCTTAATGATGTATTTTCCCAATCTGTGTTGTATTATAAGTCATGATTATCTATATTTTGCTAATAATGGATCATCATGAGGTTTTGAGCACGTTTTACTTAATTGATCTTTAAAATGTCTCTTATATTGAAGACATATTGAAAGAAAATTGTTACAACTACAATATGTTATGATAAAAACTTTTCTTGGTTGTGGTTGTGTTGGCGGGGTTTGAGCTTTTTTTGGTTCATCCTGACAATAAAATAATATAGTGGGTATTTCCAAGATACAAATTACACAGGATACCCTCTGATCACCTTATATGAAATACATCATTCAGACTAAAGGATAAAGTACTAATTTCATCTTCTGTACTGTTTTTTAACCCACAATAAAAGAAGCTAAAATTTGAGTAACATTTAAAACATTTTTTTTTTTACAATCACAGATGCACAACTGATGCATGTATGAGTAATAACAGCTACTTTCAATCTCTTGCAGGGATTGTAGTTGTTATTGTGACAGTACAATTACAGTTATGGCTAATTTCCAGAGGATTTCTGGTCTGCATTTCATTCTGTTATTTTTACCAGGAGTTAAATACAGTATTTCTATTTAAACAGGCATATAGAAACAGGAAGTGTTTCTGCAAATGCATAAGAAAGAAGAGGAAACGGAGGAAAATACGGGCCCACAGCCCAGCAAAATGGAGGAACTGGTCACATGGAACACAGAAAAGGCTGATGTACTGAATGTCTTCTTTGGTGATCTTTTCTAGCAGACCAGTCTTCTGGAATCATAGATCCCAGTGGCCATATGGAATTGCTGATATAAGGAAGATATTCCTTTGGTAGAAGAGGATCAAGTCACAGCATACTTGAACATCCCAGACATAAATAAGCCCGTGGGCCCCCTCAGATCAGCCAACCCTATACAGAAGCACACACAAGTATTGAGGGAGCTGATACATGTCAGTGTGCAGTCACTGTCAAGTAACGCTGAGGGCAAATACCACTCCTCTCTTTATGCTGTACAAGAATGAGGGCCCAGGGAAGTACAAGGCAGTCAGCCTTATCTCAATCCCTGGGAAGACGACTGAGCATCTAATTCTGGAAAACAGTTCCAAGGGCGGTAAGAACAAGAAAGTCATCAGGAGTAGCCAGTACTGCTTCACCAAGGGGCAGTCATGCCTGACCAACTTGATGAAATTCTGGCCTGGTCCTATGTCAAGCTATTGACTCCTCAGTACAAGTGAGGCATGCATGTACAGGAGAGAATCCAGCAAATGGCCACAAAAATGATGAAAGGACAGGTGCACCTCTTCTTTGAGGGAAGAATGAGAACCTGGAACTGTTTAGCCTAGAGAAGAGGAGGTTTAGAGGGATCTTGTAAATGCCTATCAATATGTTAAGGCAGGGTGCAAAGAAGATGGAGCCAGGCTCTTTTCAGATGTTGCCAATGACAGGACTTGAGACAATGGTCACACACTAAAACATTGGAGGCTTCATCTGAACATCAGGAAAGTTTTTTTTTTTTTTTTTACTGTAAGGGTGACGGAGTACTGCACTAAATTCCTCAAAGGGATTGTGGAGTCTCCCTCCCTGGACATACTCAAAATCCATCTTTACATGGACCTGGGCAACTGGTTCTGGTGACCTTGCTTCACCTGTTCATGGATTCAGTGATTACATATTTCATTTTGACCATACACCTATAAATTTAAAGTAGTATAATTCAATTTAATCTCACTTCTTTTTTCCTAGATATGATCATTTCAAAAATAAAGAACTTATAAGGTGTTTCAGTACTTTTAAATTGTCTGTTAAAAAAAATAATATTTTTGATTCACTGGAGCATTTTTCAGCTATATATTTAATTTATCAATTTTCATATTGGAAAGAAATAATAAACAATCAAATAAAGCATGTATTTATAAATTAGTACATATTAAAGGAATAGTCCCATGTACTTTTGAAAGATTCAATTTACTGAATTGTCAAAAAAATTCCAGCAGATGACTGAAAAAATGACCACATCCTTATAGTGCTATGTAGAATCATAGAACTGTAGAATGATTTACATTGGAAGAAATCTTAGGGATTCATTCCAACCCACCTGCTGTGGGACACCTTCCAGTACATCAGGCTGCTCAAAGCTCCATCTAAATTGGCCTTGAGCAGTTCCAGGAATGGGGCATCCATAACTTCTCTGGGCAAGTTTTTCCAGTGTCTCACAAGGCTCACAGCAAAGAATTTACTCCTAAAGTCTAATTTAAACCCTCCTTCTTTCAGTTTAATATCATCCCCCATTGTCTTATTACTACACTCCCAGATAAAAAGTCCCTTTTTAAAATCATCCCCCACTGTCTTATTACTACACTTGCAGATAAAAAGTCCCTTCCCGTATATCTTTTAGGTCTCCTTTAAAAATGGTAAGTCTTCTGTAAGATTTCTCTAGAGTCTCCTCTTTCCCAGGCTGAGCAACCCCAATTCTCTTAGCCACTCTCATAGAAGGCATGCTTCAGCCCTCTGGTCATCTTCATGTCTTCCTCCTCTGGACCTGACTGAGCAGGTCTATGTTTTTCTTATGCTGGCAATCACAGAGATAAACAGGGTATTTCAAGGGAGGTATCACAAGAACAGAGGAGAGGAGTCACCTCCCCTGACCTGCAGCCCTTGACACTGTTGGCTTAATATAAGACAGGAAGAACAAAGACAAGATGATCCCAATATTTGCTGTCTCATCATTGTTCTTCTTTAGCCATCTGCTTATGGTTACTGTTTGAGATGAAAGACAGATTTGAAGGATATTATCTAATCAGGTAAATCTGATCTTTTGCTCTTGAGGTAGCTGTAGTCTTTGCCACAGAGTGGTCCTGCATTGATATCAGTGATGTTTCTGAGTAAGAAATCTCTGCAGTAGTTAAGCAAATGATTGATTTTGCTATTCAAATGATTTCTTGTTTTCCACTTTCTTCATCGTGACATAGATTTAGAAGATATTGTGATTTCCTCTAGGAAACTGGAATACTTTGACATAAAATACCAGTTCAAATCTGTTAGGAAGGTGTTAGGAAGTCGTTGATTTAACATCAGTATGGAATGAGTTTTCTAACGTTGCAATTCTGCCATAATTGATTTTTAACACCAGTACCCTGCTGATTTATTTTGTTACTGTGCACTTTCACAGCACCAGTACTAGAACTCTTTAGCTAGTTTTACAGAGTGCTGCAAGTGAAGACTCAAGTATTCAAATAGCCAGAGGACTGTTTGTATGCTTACCAATCATATTTGCATGCAGCATCATGCATGGACTAAGTCTATTTTTCACCCAATTTGAACTGTATGTAATAATGGGTGTACACTTGCATATCAGTGACTTCTAGCAAATACAGAGTTTCAGTTTGCATCCTTTAATGGAATTTGATCTCAGAGCCATAACTGCATTTAAGTTTTCTAAATGTCAGGAATTGACTAACTTAGTTTTTAGTAGAATTGAATAAAAAAAGGGTATAACAGCCGTAATTTTTGTGAAGCTCATGTAATTTAGAAATGGACACACAGTTTGCATGCCAAGTTTTAGCCCAAAGCAAATTTTCACAGATAAATTATACAGCCCTAGAAATGTTAAGATGATAATAGCAGCAGTGAAATGTTTCTAAGTGCAGCAGTGCAAACAATAACCAATTACCATGCAGTTTTACCACTTCAGCACAAAAGAAAGGCTCTACAACTATGAAATTTGAAAATGCAAAAGAAGATTGCTATGGATCCAAATGCAGCTTTCAGATAATACTGTAAGGTATAAAGCCCTTTCCTTAATCATCATAAATAGGAATAAATAAGAGAATTTTTAGGAAGTTATGGTGTAGTCATTCACAGAGCTTTACAATGCTAAATAATAAAAAGTAAAACTAAATCTGCTGAATATGACTTTCTGTTATCTGTCATATTTGCTGGAGAATCTGAACAATGGAAGTGAGTTTAAGTTACTGTTTTAAACTCACCAAATTAACAGAACTCTTCCTTGACCAGCCGCTGCCTTTCCATTGTCCACAAGAAGTGCAGCATCATAAGTAGATTACAATAATTAAGATATATATGTTCAAAAGTTTGCATTTGCATAGTTGCAAGTAATTAAATACCTTTAAGATTTTAAAGAATACCAATACCACTGAATTGACTATCATTCATCATTCCAACTTCATAACATTCAGTATGAATCTCTGCTCTTCCAGCCACCTTATGTAACCAAAACTAAAAGAAATAAGCAACTATTATTTTCACACTGTGTTTATGACTGACAGCAGAAAAGAAGATGAAGAAGATGAAGATACTGTTGTTAGTGTTATTGTCATACATATCAAGATGACATGCAAAAAACCATCCAAATCAAGCTTATAATACCCTAGGAGAGCATGTATTTTTCAGAAATACCTTAAATCTCAGGTTAAAATATAGAACTAGAAAATGACTAAAGAAAATAAAACATGAGAAAAGTGTCCATATTCTGAAACTGTATGTATCAACTGATTTTAGAGTAGACAGCTGTGACAAGAAGCAAGAACTAAAGTGTTTCACGACCCTGATCTCTGCCAGAATCTTTTTTTTTTTTTTTTTTTTTTTTTTTTTTTNATATGTTCTTAGGCCAGCTTATAAAATATATTGAGATAATTCAGATCCTATTCACATGCCTTTAAATGTCTGGTCTTTATTTTTTAATCAAGTTTGGAAACTTAAAAGACTGAATTAGTTGATATTCAGCTGAGACAAATTAGGTATCAGAAGGGAGGGGAAAATGAATTGGTGTTTGCATCTGAAAGAATCATTTTCTATTTCACACAAAGTGTCAAAGATAGAGGTGCAGTTTCTATAAATCTGTTTTGAATAAATCTGTAACCTATATTTTTATCAGTAATGGAAATTTATTTCTGAGCATTTTCCATAATTCTGTCATTATTTTCCATGCAGACCTTGCCTCTTCATCACCTTGATAAATATAATGTTTAAAAGTTGTACAGAAGCTTGAAACAATATTAGCCTTCTGTTAGTTTGCTGTATCATGTGCAGAAATAATTCTGCTCTCTGGATCTTGCATCACGTTTCTTTCTTACAAACCACCTGTCACAGAGTGAGCTGCCATGAAAAAGATGAGCCAGCACCATTAATTTTTAGATTAAAATTGGGAGCTGGCAAAGAAAGAAGTGTTATTGGTGGACTATACAACCTGAAATTTGTTTGACTTGTTGATACAGAACTTTCCTATTAACAATTTCATAAAAGAAACCATGTGCTCAATATCCCTGAGATAGATCAGCACCACTGGATTGTACAAACTTTTTCTTTTCCTCTCCGGAATAGAGTCTGGGCCAAATGGCAAAACTGGAATTGCTGCTGGGACTTGGATGTATGACTAAAATTAAGAAGTCATTGGCCAATAATGTTAACCTTAATGCTCACACAGTGCTTTTGTGATTGCTAACTCTAGCAAAAAAACCCTTTCCATTTTTCTTTTTAGTCTATAAAATTGAATTAAATCCAACTTCTATTAAAAGCTGTCAGACATACAGCACAAAGACTCAAGTCTTGGTATTGAGCCAAAATGGATGGCTTATACCTTTCTCACTTGCACTACTCATGTGAGAGGAAAATACCACAGCCAAATGAAAAGGTAAGTTTGCCACCATCAGAAAATACTCAGAAAATTGTGACCATACAATGATACAGAAATATTTTCAAGTGCAAATGCTCCTCATCATAAATGTTCTGTTTTTATGGATTTTAAGGTAGCTTTGCTTACTGGTAGACTTTTAAAAATAAAATAAATTATGAATTTTCATAGAAAATATACTAAAGCTACATGGATATCCACTTACTTAAAAAGTGTGACAAAGTGGGGTCTAAGGTATCTGTCACAGATCTATGCATTTAATTGGAGATACCCACTTTTTTTAAGGTGGACTACACACTTCTAAAGTTCATTTGTCTTTTAATTCATGTTTATTGGATTGTGGGAGCTACTGACAAACGTAAATGTAACTAAAGCTAGAAAGCCTCAAAATGCTTACAACTTTTGAACAGAAGCATGGAGAATAGACCTTGAAGAGATTCCTCTGCTAGTAGGGTAGATGTGTTGACCATTCCCTGTTTGTGACACTGGCAATTTATCTCTTCTCCTCAGTGTGTCCTGAGAACTCACCTCTAGCTCTGTCTCATGACACAGGTTCAGAAAACAAGAGAAAAGCTAAAGAAATGTTCAGACAATGAAGAACTTGTGTCTTTTGTTAGTTACAAACATAAGTAGATCCTGGGCTTATTATACGATCCAAAACACGTATATAATCTTGTGAAGTGACCCAGAATAGAAACCACAGTCCTGCACCAAACATCTGCGTATATGTGTTACTAATAACGTGTTACCAATCAAAAAATATCCTGTGAAACAATAGAATTAAGACTCGGATTGGCTGGTAACAATTTCTAGACAAACCTGTGGAAATAATGATGTATAATTTATTTAGTAAATAGATAAATAGTACTAATATAAATAATGACATTTGGTGTAGTTTTACAGAAAATGAGGTTTGGGCCGATTGTATTTCATGTTGAAATTACAAGTTTGGTTTTAAAATTTAACCTATCTAAATTAAATAAATATCATTAGTATGTTGGAAGGTCTGAGTTTTGTGTGTGCTCTATTGTAGTTTGAAATATTAAAATTATCTAATAAACATGACTGGCCATAAGAAATGATCATAAACTGATGATGATAATTTGGCTTAACAGGAGTGCTCAAAAACCAGTGAATTTTATCATCTTTACTTATGAAGTTTTTAATACTTGAATTAAAGCACAGAGCCACAATTGCTGGAATTTAAGCCAAACTTAGTACAAGGAGAAGAAGATTATACATGTTAATAGTAGTATCTTAAGCCCCAGGAAAATGGAACTGTGGAGATCTAAGATATTTCTGCCACCATCTGCTTCATCTTTCTTGTACAGAGAGCAAATTGTACAGTGCAGACTGAAAAAAATGAAAAGACCCAAGAAAAAATCCCGTAAGTTTTATCTTAGATGATCCATTTCATAGCCTGGAACACTGATACAAAGTAAAAGGCTTCTACAAGGCTTCCACAAAACTTTGCACCATGTACTTGACCTGTAGGCATATTTTTAGGCAAGCCTTTTAAAGATTTTCTGGTTAGGCAGTGCTGTACATTTTTTCATTAGTACTGGCTCTGCCTTACTACGTCAGTGATGAGCTTTGTCACTGTACACCTACAGAAGGTTTTAGCAGCTATGATAGGCAGTTGCATAGCAGCTGTCCTTGATTCATAATATATTTGTTTCATAACTTACTGTTTTTCTTTCCTGTGCATGTCAAGAACACCACTAAATCTGAACTAGATGCAAGTTTCTGTATTTTTCTGAAAAATATCCTTATTCCTGCATCTGTCTTGTCACTTAATATAAAGAGCAGGTGATGACGATAACCAGAAAATTCCAGCTTTTGAACCATGGAGTGAAAATGGAAAAGGGTTTTACTCTATTGCGTTTTAGTTCTTAGACACTCAAGCCCATCTTAGATTACACAGTAGACTGCTCTGAAGAAACAGCACACTCTATCCTTATGCTCTTTCTACTTTAAAAATACTTTTACTTATAGTGTCCCTGTCCATGGTAGCCACGGTGCGGGCTATCCCTCTAATGCCTTTTTCTGTGGCATAGGGACTGTGATGGTTCATCAAATAATGTGAGTGTGGTTATCCTGGGAAGACAGATTAGCCCTAACTGACTGCCATGGATAGGGATGCCTTTCACAAGGTCACTTTTATTAGGGCAAGAACCAAACTGGCCTTAAACATTTCCACGGATGGGGCATCCACTACTTCTCTGGGTAACCTATTCCAGTGTTACTTACCTGACAGTAAAGAATTTATTCTTTATATCTGATTTCTAACTCTTTCAGTTTAAAAATGTTACCCCTCATCTTTCTACTACACTTCCTGATAAGGAGTTCCTTTCTATCTTTCTTATCAAACTCATTTAAGTACATGAAGTTTACTTGAAGGTCTTCTCACCTGTCTTCATAGCAGAGGAGCTCCATCTTCATGGCCCTCCTCTGGACCTGCTCAAGTAGGTCCATGTGTTTCTTGTGTTGGAGACTCCAGAGCTGGACACAGAACTCCAAATGGAGTCTCACAAGAACTGAGTATAGGGGGGAGACCTGGCCCTCCACCTGTCAGCCACACTGCTTTTGATGCAGCTCAGTATGCAGTGGGTTTTCTGGGCTGCAAGAACACCTTCCAGGACATGTTGAGCTCCTCATCCACCAGTGCTCCCAAGTCCTTCTTTGCAGGGCTGCTTTCAAACCACTCATCACATAACCTGTTTTAGATTGCCTTTACTCAGGAACAGGACCTGCATTTGGCCCTCTTGAACTTCATGAGGTTCCCAAGGGCCCACTTCTCAAGGTTGTCAAGATCTCCACCCCTTCATTCATGTTCATTGACTGCAACACTGAGCTTGTTGTCATCTATGAACTTGCCAAGGGTGTACCCAATCTCACTGTTCACATCCATGACAAAGAGATTAAAAAATGCTGGTCCCAGTGCCAAGCCCTGAGGGATGCCACTTGTCACTATTTTACAGCCAGACATCAAGATCTTGACTACAAATCTTTTCCTATCACCACCCAGAAGACTCACTATACGTGAAGTGGTTGACCTGTAAAAGCCACGTCTCAATTTTAGAGACAACCATGTTGCATGGGACAGTGTATAATGCTTTGCACAAGTCTAGGTATATAATGTCAGTCCCTCTTCCTCTATCCACCAATGCTGTAACCCTTTTGTAGAAAGTAGCCAATTTTCTGAGTAAACACAAACAGCAAAAAGCAACCTATGAATATTAACAGAACACATGAGGCTCTTCATGTGGGGTAAGTTCTCCTCCTCTGGCACAGTCATTCTGCAGAGGACTCAGAATGTTGGCACCTGATTCTACAGTCCTTTTGGAGAATCCAAATTTACTATGAGCCACACATCTCACTCACCATCTTTTTCACAAACACACTTAATGCACATATCAACTTTGATTTACCATGACAGCTTAATTTCATTGGTGTTTTGGCCTGAGAGCCACATGGGCTTTGCAATGAAATATTACTTTGAATGATTTGAATTATCTTTTTCATCTTCTGTTCCTGTTGATTTTCGTTATTTTCAGGTCCTTACCACCAGTTATTTGCTTTTTCGTACTAGTTTTAGACATTACATTCACACATTTCCAGACAAGCATTGGTTACTTGGCAATTGTCTTAGCTCCCTTTTCAGACATTAACTATAACTGCTGAATCCAAATTTGCTTCTGGCAAGTTTGTGGTGCCAAGAGACAGTTGTGTAAAAACTCCTCCATGAGGTTATTGTATCTATAGCAAAAGCTGTCATAGTCTGAGGGGCTTACTTTTGGTCACTACACATTTTTCAAAATTCTTATTTCAACAGAACTCTTAGAGCATATTGTAGACTAAAACAAGTCTCTCTTTCTATTTGAGTATATAAATAACATTTTCATTCCATGCATTCTGACAAGCTGCTAAAAGGCAGGCATCTTGAAGAGGGCAATGACATTTCAGCTAAAGCTAGTGTATATCCTTATGGCAATAATCAATATCTCCATTTTATAACTACAGGGAATCTCAAATTTTGTCTTTGGCCACATTAAACCCTGCCAGTGCTAAACTACCTTTATGCAAGTGAACAGAACCCCTTTTTGTTTGTTGGGGTTTAATCCCAGTAGGCTGTTAAGACCCTCACAGTCACCAAGTCACTGTCCCAAAGCAGAATGGAAGAGAATTGGAGGGGTAAAAGTAAAAAAACTTGTGAGTTAAGATAAAGCTAACATGATAAGTCAAGGAAAAGATGCACATACAAGAAAAAGGAAAAAAACACAATTCATTACTCCCCATCAGCCATCAGCAGGCAGGTGTTCATCCATTTTCAGTAAACCAAGGCTCCTTCATGAATAGTGGTAATCTGTAGTAACAAACATCATCACTCCAAATGTTCCCACTTTCCCCAGATTCTATTCCTGAGCAGGACATCATACATGGGTGGGTAAACCCTTCATTAGCTAGGGTAGATAAGACAGATAAACAGTACAGAAGATACTTTCTATTTACATTAGTGATGCTGGACCATGCTGTCTATTAATGAGAGACTTTTAATGGGATAATTATACTGAAGATAGGTGATTCTTCTTTTTTTTTTTTTTTTTTTTAAGGAAGAAGTAAAATGAATCCATCTATACCTAGTTCTAAAATATTGTCATTTTTCCAATGCTCTTATGAAAATATCATCAGATAAGTTTAACCATCATATGGTAAGAAGCTGCTGAAAAACTGACTACCACAAACTAAGGACTACTGATCAGTATTTTAGTAAATCTTGACTGAGAGAGATTTTTCTTGGATTACATCCAAAATTAGAGCCAAGTAAGAACACTGGGGATTTGACCTATGGTACAGCTTCCTGGACTGGCTGTGTGCTCCATGAGAAACACACATCACTGCTATCAAACAAAACTGCAGCTATGATAGTAAACAGTCAGGGAATATAATAAACTGACAAAGGGCGTAAACAACACCAACACAATATGTCTGAAAGGGTTTTCAGAAATCAGTGTATATTCTTTGGAAAACAAGGAGATTAGGCAAGTAAGGCATCATCTAATGACACTCCAGGTTATGTGAGCTTTGCATTTCACAGATCTAAATTAATTATCATCTGGCTGTTATGCAATAATACACTGTATCCCTACAATATGCTGTTATACTCTAGATAAATTGTGAACATTTAAAATTAAATTTAAAACCAAATTCATTTTTTTCCTAAATAACCAAAAAGCTCTTAGCTCCATTTTGGTTCAATTCAATGTTGAAGAGTGGCAAATATTTTGTCCTATTATGGCAACCTCAGGAGCAGGTGCACAATTGTGCTCAGTTGAATAGTATTTTTCAAACCAACAGCAGTAAGCATTTCAAGGATTTCCACCTGCCTTGTGATCACATCCTATCTCAAAGACTGCTTCTCATCAGTACACTACTCATAGGCAGCCTGGGGACAGTCCATCTGGTATGTTCACTGGTATGCTAACCTGGGAAACCTGTTTGCCTAAGAGAACTTTAAAATACTCCAAGTAGTGTGCTTGAATTTCTAAAGCTAGGCTGTGAGAATGCAAGAGGAATCTGTTCAGGGAGATAAACTTGGGGTCTCAAGATGATTTTCATGTAAAATATAGATATAATCATTCACTCTATTTAAACTAATTAAAAAAATTCTTTGTACACTACAACTGGCATGAGACTATAGAGGTTTCTCCTTGCTGTTTTTTTTTCTACTTGTTCACTTGAGTTTTATCACACTTAAATTAACTTAGTTCCAGATATGTCCTTATTTTTATGTGCAAATTATGTTCCCACCTTGAAGGGTGACATAATAAGGTCTTTAAACTTTTGTATTTCAAACAGATTGTTTTCCTCTTTCAGTCTTGCTACTTATAACTCACTGCAGTCCTCAGGGAGCTGTGCCTTTTTCCTTGCATTTGAAGGTTTATCTTGAAGACAGGTAAAAGGAAGCAGCACACATTTTACTCTGGCACAGATTATATTTTATCATGCTAGTGCTTGCACGATTTAAAACCACTGGCAGCAAACTGTGATCATCCCAGTCCTGAACTTCTTACTCAAGCTTCATTTTGATTACCTCTACTAGAAGTTTAGTTTCAAAGGGAATTTTAAATCAGGCTAAATAAACGTGGTATATAATGATGAGGATTATCCCAAATCCTGATAGAACAATCCAGAAATATTGCATGTACAAAACATTTTCCTTCTAGGTTTGTAATATTTTAAAATGTTCATTTTTACAGATGTCAAAGGCATTTATTTTTTATCACCCATTTTGATTTCAAAAGAATGTATCAAAATTAATTACAATCTAAAAACCTACATCACATCAGTTTAACAGTTAAATCAAAAATTTTCATGACTTAATAATATATTTTAACAGTATATTTTTATAAATGCTTGTCTGTATGATATGCCCACTACATATCCGCTTTGCAATTTCCTTTTAAATTTACCTCCATTTCCTATATTTCATTTAGTTTCAGCATTATTCTGATAAAGTATTAACCATTTCAATAGCTATGCATTCTCACACTGTTTTGTAATTTTAGGAAGGGAAAAATCCTTTTTATCCATAAAAAAAAAATGTCAAATGCATTAGAATTTTGGTATTGCAACATTATAAAGCTTGCACATGTCAAACAGTGATAAAAGAAAAACTCTATTAAAAATAATTACCAAATGCTAATGTATTATAAATGATATTAGAATCAGGCATATTGGACCTTTCATGAAAAAGACATCACATTAAAAAGTCATTACTGAAATAGCTTTCAGACCTAAACACAATCTACTTCCTGAAGTAACATAGACTTCGAATTAAGGTTATATGATTTTAAATGTCACTACTGAGAACTTTAAAGATTTTGTCAAGTTACTGTGTTTACATCGTGTTCCAACCTGTAGCAAACACCTATAATATCATCCTTTTTCAGTCTAAGAAATTACATGCTGACATCAGTCTACACAGGAACATGACAAATTTCAAAGCTTATGAGCCAGAAATGTAGGAAGATATTATTCTCACGGAACATTGCATTGAGAACAATAATAAATTCTATATAAACTGCTATGTTTAACTGAGGAGTTTTTAATTAGTGTGTATTTTAGTCACCCGTGAAGATACATCATGCTTTGCATCTTCACACTTCAGGCTCTCTTAATTCACAATTAAATGATTAAAATCACTAAGAAATTCCTGGAAGTAAAGCATGAGAAAATATATGTACTGCAGGTTTTACATTTGAAAATATTATTGGTAAAAACTCTAGCTGAAATTTGTCAGATTTCCAAAATTAAGACAATACTGACTGATTTTGTCTTTCTGTTTCTTTAAACCCATGCTGGGAAATGAAATATGACATTTGAATAGCAGGCCTGACTTTTTGTCTGAAATAAGTAACTCCAACATGCCTATGAAACACACAGTAAAATTTTAGGCTTTAGAAATAAAAGCTATATTACTAGATCGGTCTAAACTTTGGAATTCATACTTAGACCCTTTACTTCAAGTTCACTTTACTGCATCAGCATCCTGGGAATAATAAAGACTTCTGATGACAAATAACATCAGAGCAATATATAAATAAAAGGCATGAGGCTAATGTAAAGTCAGGAACTCTCAAATACTAAGGTGAGCAAAGTAAGAAAATAATGGTTTCAGTCTGATGCTGCTTTCCATGCATGCAGTATAAAAATATTTTCTCATTTCTTTGGGGAATAATATTCAGAATACTGTTCTTCGTTAGTGAACTTGTCATACACCACTCATACTTAAATATAAATGCAGGAATATCTCTATTACTTTTTTATTCCTTCTTAGGAAGGCATATCTTTCCTTGTAGGCACTCAAGGATTTCCTAAAGCTGCACATGCACATCAGAGACAGTATTAGGAGCTAGTATTAATCTTCATAAAATTCATAGTGCTGAACCAAAACTGTAAAATAGGAGGAGTGAAGTGATTCTCTACTGCTCTTATTTTCAGATTTTATTTACATTTCTATGCATTGTATATATTAAAATAGAAGCATACAGTCCTATTTACCAGAAGACCTTTATCTGGCTTTAGAATGAAAAGAATAAAAGTAAGGAAACAAAACAGGGAGTGAAAAACCAATATATTGGGTGCAGATGTCATGTTTTCAGTGGGGAACTGCAGGACTAGCCTCTGTTGGAGGAGGTGTAGGAAGAGAAGTTGAGCATGGGAAGGGGAAAGGGCAAGGGGAAAGAGTTATTGATGTATTTCCTTTTGTTTCTCCCTACCTAAAGATATTGTAATAGACAATAAATTAATTTTATCTTCCCCATTTCTACTCTGTTTTACTTATGAGGGCATGTAAAAGCAATCTCCCTGCCCTTATCCCAACATATGACCTTTCCTGTCCTATTTTCTCCCTCTGCCATGCTAAGGAGAGGGAAGGAAGGAGCAACTGGGTGTGTCTGTTGGCCACAGACACCTAAAGTTGACCCACCACAAACAGTTAAAGCTTCTTTGGGTTTTTTAGCATACAAAAATGATAGATCATCTGTGCAATCCCTGTACATTAACCAATAAATAAAAATACACAATTAGAAACCAAATGTCTTATTCGCATCAAATTTACCCATCATTCAAGATGTTATTTAAATGTATATTTTCTGTGCTATTGAAACTTGTACAAATTTTATAATAAGAACAACAACAAAAAAAAAAAAAGAAAATGAAATATTACATTATTTATTTGATTCAGCAGTTGCATTAAAAACATGCTTGACACTTACTAAACATAAACAGGAACAATTCTTGCCCGCTTAAGAGCATTGTTTTAGTGAAACTCATTTTAAGCAAATTTTAATGACCTAAAAGGCAGGCGTCCGGATTATGCAAGTCACTTTAGATTTCTTTATAGCTGGTAGAGAAAGATAAGCACCTTTGAAAAGAAATTCAGCCCACTCTAAATGACTTTTATAAAAGTCATCCACCTTCAGCAGTTAAAGTCAGCTAAACTAATCCTCCCACACGTCAAATGAGACTTTTTCCAGGGATAAGTGTTACATGAACACCAATAGTAATATTTCATCATCAATATTTTGCTAAATTCATGTTCTCTTGGGTAGGAACTTTACATAAATGCTAGAAAATACATCTACAGTTAACAAAAGGAGAGGAGACAGACAAAACTGATTATATGTATTTATTATTCAACTAATCCGTCACCATGGATAGATCTCTTATAAAAAAATATATATATATAATAATCATATACACTTTTCTGTTGTGTTAGGTGTCAGACATGTACCACCTAGGGCTGATTACTGAAGATTATGCTACATCTTCAAGCACAATGAAGATGACATTAAATGTTTGGTTGGTTTGTTTTGTTTTGTTTTGTTTTTGCTTTTTGCAATGAATCAAAGACAGACTAAAAGGTTGGAGCTAGAAGCAGGGTTGAGTGCACATAAGGAAAGTGGAGACATTTAACATCTTCTTCAGATGAAAAATTCAGGACAAAAAGACTCCTTAAAGAGTCTTCTCTGGGATATCATAAGAACTCTTGTATTCCCCAGTTACCCTAGACAACACTGATTGTAACTTGTTTCCAGTATGTGTATTCAAAAAGAAAAAATCTGAAAAACAAACCCATGCAAAATACAGACTGAATACTCAGTTGTCCTAACCAGAGTTACAGAACGTGCATAAGAATGTATTACAATTCAAATTTAAGGGGACAGAGAGAGGCACATTTAATTCCTTTTTTAATATAAAACTAAGCAAGATATTTCCTAAGGCATCCTGTGTGGCAAACACCCTAGCTCTGTGAAGGTAGTGCATGCACCTGCTCCTAATTTTTCCCTACCTAATTTTTAGTTGTTTTGCTTCAGCTCAGTGTCTGCTTTCCTGTCTACCTCTAATACATTCTTCAAGGTAACTGGCTTAGTTCATGTTGTCTTAAAATAGATAACTAAAATAGGCCAAATTAAATGGAAGGCTAAACTGCTAACTCAGATGGGGATTCCAAACTGCAGGATAGTAGAGTTCAGTGAGGTGAATCCCACTTCTGGTGTACTATTTTTGGGGTGTTCTATAGCTTATAAAAGTACATAATTAACAAAGTGCATGTCTGTCTGTATGTGCAGTGGAGAACTATTGAATTAATTTCATTGATGTCCTCTCCTTTTTGAGTACAAAAAAAAAAAAAAAAAAAAAANCAAAAAAACAGGCTATAAAATATGAGAAAAAATTGGCCCATACATAATCAAAGAAAATAAATTTTAGGAAAAAAGTAAAATTTGTTTACCTCAAAATGAAGTTTTGGAGTGTTAAGTAACTCAGTACTATTTTAATGACTTTTTAGAAATTCCAGAATAGACATATTCTCCAGAAACTTCGAACTACTTCCACAGCTTACACTAATTCTGAAGGATTTATGATTACATGAGAAGACTTTAATGATTACATGAGAAGACTTGAGGTTTTGTTTTTTATATATATAAACCATAACTTCCTATGTGCCCATAACTATATATAACACAACCTTTCAAATAAATTAAGAGATTAAAAATATTTTTAGGAGCCACAGTTGAAATTTTTGCTACTCAGTTTCTAAGCACAACAAAAGATATCAGGGGAAAAAAGGGACTATTTATATTTCCCTTGCACTAACTTATATAACGTAAGCCTAGTGAGAAAAGATTTTTAGTGTTCCTTTTTAGAAAGTAATTGGCTGTAACAGTGTAAAATCTAATCTGTAATAGATACAAAGAAATGTAGGACTTTTATTTAATGAGAAGGAGAACCCAGCAGTCTTCCTCTGCTATTCAAAATGCTGTGAGGAAAGCAGGACTAATCAGTGAGATGCCTGCCTTTGTAGACTAAGTTGCTATGTGAATAAGATGAATAATATCTTATATGTTCTTTTCTGGAAGTCAAAGAGGGTGACTATCTAGCTACAAATATATTTCAAATACTTAGATACTGTGGCTATCACAAAGATGCTTTCCACTATTGAGCAGTCCATCTGTGGAGATATTGCTTCTACTTATTTCAATGTTTTAGTTGTCTAGAAATAATTTCTTATTTTATAAAGAACTGAGAAAATAGCTAAACAATAATTTCATCATATGCATTAAATGCTCATGATGAGGCATGTATCAACACAATAAAAATACTGACTTTGTGAATGTCAGTATCTTTAGAACAGTAAATGTACAATGAAGAAAATTTTATTTTAGTTGTATATAGGAATATAAGATAAATCATAATGCACAAGTTACAGTATCAGAACAACAGATATGGATTGAACAGGAAAGCTGAAAATCATAAATTCATCTGTTGTTTTGTTACTGTGTAATTTTGGGTCTACTCATCCATAGAAGGAAGTATCCCTTCATTACAATTCCTTCCTAACTTCCCTGCTCTTATCTGGGTTTGAAAAGGTCTAACCCATCTGTCCATTTTACATGATAAAAGAGCAGCAGTTAAGGCTCTCACAGATGAAAAGCTAAACTGGATGGGGGGGATGGGAGGAAGAGGGAATGCATGTGAGGGGAAGAGAGAAGGAGAAAAAAAAAGTAACAAAAGAGAGGAAAAAGCAGTATCTACCGAAAAGAGCCTTCTTTTTACTGAACATTTTCCAGACTTTTCCCAGAAATAGTAATCATGTACTTTGTGAAGCTTCCTGAGAACTGAAGTAAATATTTTGCTAGAGATTTGTATGAACTCTTAGTTCTATTGCATGTTCCTTCTGTAGACCATATGCATTAGTTATAACACAGAACAAATGAGACAACAAACTTCTGCAAACAAAGGCTGCAACAAAACATTTAAAAATATTGTTATTTAAGACAGTGAAAATTGGCTATTTGTCTAACTATTGTTAATGTTAAAGAAAACTACCATGCTAACTTTTTGCCTCTTTCTGGATAAATAAAGAAAATATAAATATATACTCTGATATTCTTTGGCTTTATCTGAAAAAAAAAAATTAAACATAATGCGACAAGTATATAGTCATTTCTGCAGAATACTTTTTTGGCTGTGAAATTTCAGTGTATTTGATAGAATGTCTGATTTTCTTGGAGACTTGTTAGTTGTCTGTGAATCATATCTGAATAATAATTTATAAGAAAATAAAAATTACTAGAATGGATGTGAAAAACTGCAAAAGACACGTGGATAAAATGAAAGAACTCATTTTACCAGACCGGAAATCCTCAATATGATGCTAAAAAAGTAATTCAAATTTGCAACATATGAAGTGTCATTAGACTCTCTAACCAAATTGACTTACATAAACATGTTCACACATTATTTTAGGTCAGAAATGTTTCACAACACAACATCTCAACAAAATTATAACTATATTTTTATGTTCTCCTATCAGCTAGATAAATCAAGTATCATATTACCTTTCAGAAATATATTAAGATTTATACAAAATTTATTATTCTTTTAAAATTGTATTCTACATTTTAAGCTTCCCAAAGCAAAGATAGCAAGTGAGTCACCAGGCTTCTTTGTTTATATCATACTAAAATTTTCCATCTAACAATAGAGAACCCTAATTTCTAGATTATAGAGCATAAAAATGAGGAACACCTATTTTCTTTCATTGAATGTGACAAATTATAAAAAAATTATCAAGGATTTCTCTAGTTTAAGCCTTGGATGTAAGCTTACATTCAGGTGATTCTCCATTTGCTACAGTATGACATGGATTCCATTCTATGCAAAACAGGCATTGAGTATAATTCAAACCAAATCCTACATGAACATGTGTAGAGTACAAAATGTTTGAAGAATGGCATCTCCTTTCTCCAGGAAATAAGTTCTCCTAGTTATGTCTTTTTCTCCTAATGTATTTCTTTTCCTGGTATTGGATCCCAGATACTGTTTGTATGTAGTGTATTTAACAACAGGGTACATATCAAAGGACATTTAAGCTTATGGTTCCCACTTATTTGACTTATATATTCACACAGTTAAGTTTAAACTAGTCACCTGGACAGCAGCCCCCTGGTCATTATTGAATGACTAATTTTGTAACATACATAAAATATTTTATATTTTTAAAAAACCTAGAAATCTTGCCCCTGTCTTTCCACAAATAAGTGATCTCTGATTAGACACTCCTTAAGAAGAAAAAAAATTAAACTTGTGCTTTCTCTTTGCAAGGTTCATGATAGGTAACTTGAGTTTTAGCACTGAAGGATACAAGAGTTAAAGACCTATAACACATATAATCTAAAGATTCATGTGAATAATTGCATCAAATTTTACTAGTCCTCAAAAATTACTCATTGGTCCATGTTATGACATTTTGATATGAAATAGCTTTTATGGAAGTAATCTTTTAATACATACTGTGGGATTAAAATGACAAACAGAGCAGTTGCTCTTTCATCTTGAAAGGTTTGTTATGTTGGAACATTCTATGCAATCACTGAAATACCTAGAGGTCAGCTAAACCAAATCCCAAAGGCATAGGACTAGCCTAAGAAATTTATGCTTCAAACGATTTAGGAAATATATCTTTTCAGATGTCTGTTGTCATGTCAGCCATATAATCAGACCCAAAAGAAATCTGGTTAATTACCAGACATAAGGAGGATACTTCAGTCAGTGGAAAAGGCGTGCAACACAAAATTAAAAAAAAAAAAAAAAAAAAAAAAAAAAAAAAAAAAAAAAAAATACAGCACCCCCCTCTCCAAAGAGTTGCTATTCATTCCACTGAAAAAGTAAAAGTAAAATCCAGATGATGATTCTGTTATTCTCAGGGATTGTGTAAGTGGATCTTCTGTGAAAGTAAATGCATCCTTTGGACTGTATATTTGACTTAGAAGTTAATGTTATTCTAATCTCCCTGCTTCTGTAGCAAATCTGGTGAATAAGATTCTGTTTACATTAATATTTACATATGTACTTGAATAAGCTGGTTTTGGCTGAATGATGGAAAACTATATTGATGAAGAATGTGATGTTGAACCTCTCCTTTGAAGATGGAATGTGAAGTCAAGGTCTTACCTCATATCTTATTGTTAGGGAGAGCTCTGTCTTCAATTAAAAATCAGTCAGAGGAAACAAATGTTAAAAACCTTACAAATGGGTAGAGAATCCACTATAAGAACTCTGGACTTTGCCATCTCTCTTTTATTTCATTTACAGTTACTTATATTTGGCAAATTCTGCTTCACTATATTAGGCACTTAGATGATAGAAGCTTGAGAAATGCTTGAGTGTGCTTTACCAGTGATAAAGAGATGGGAATATTTTTTATGGATTGTTGAATTGTTATTTTTCAGTATTTCTGAGGTTTAATTATTATCGATGAACGCTTCCTTTGCAAATACATATGTGTCAATATAAGCTTAATATTATGAAGTGATTTCTTGTAGGAGACTGTAAAAGAATGGCTGACTGTTCAGAACACCAGGTGGAAAATTTGGGGAGAGGGGTAACGCAGGATAATTTCTGTGTTGATGGGACAGTGCACTGCTCCACTCCCACCTCTGGTCTGGTCCCAAAACAGCAGCCAAGCATGTGGCACACTGAAAGCCTTATTATAGTGCCAGCTTACCTCGTGGGTCCTGGGGGGAATTTTAAATTGCAGGGACACACCTGAGGGAGGGCCCCAAAACACCAGAGCAGGTAACAAGACAGCCATGAGTGTTGGACAGTGCACTCCACTGCCTTGGATTCAAAAGCGCCTGAGACGATGTTGGAACTGAGGCAGTGACTATACATACATACCTTACTCTCTCTCTCTCTCTCTCTTCCTATCTTATTCTTCTTAAAATATCTTGCAAACCAGACTAAACTATTTCAGTCAATGCCTTAGTAAGTGCCTTGTTGTGTCTGAACAACTTAAAGCTGGATAAGTTTAATTTTGCTAAGATGAAGTTTGGTACATGCCTTACTGTGTTTGGTTATTGGTTTAAGGTTTGCCAAGTATCTTATTCTATGCCAATATTCTAAAGTTTACAAGAAAAAGATTATTATTCAGTGCCCTGAGGATTTTGCCATTTCTCTCATGCACTGCCAAAGTCAATCTAATTATCTTTCCCTTAAACTCACCAAGTGAGCAGGGGCTTAACAGTACTGCTAATTTTGGGGTTTTTTTCTAAAAATACAAGAAAAAAACTGTTTGGGATAAAACAGACTGTGTGTTTTAAATTTTCATTGGCACCACACCTTATTTTAAGTGAAGTATCTCGTAAAAATGAAACACTACTTTTTTGGTGCTGTTCATTACAACATGGAGTATTTTGGTAAATAAAACATGGGACATGATAGTCTTCAACTGATCAAGATTTCAAGATATTGATTCTTCAGGGAATAATTATTTGTATCACAATAACAATCAAAGATGTTCAAAATACAAGCAATTTCAAATGTCATAGCTGATATTTTATATTTCGTGGTCCAATTCCTGTGTTACCATGATGCAGTAGACATGGAAATGTATGTTTATAAACATGATCATTCCCCTTTTAAGATGACATTTATCATTCCAGTCAGCTATTATTCTGGGGGAAGCTGGGGTGGGCAGAAAACTGCAGTCCAAAAGCAGAAGGGCCTCAGGTTCTGTACCCTTCCAGTTCATGCATGTCTGCTGTGTGATGTAGCTGAACATTAAACTATCCTCAGGGATCTCTTAATGCGTTACAAGACATGAATGACTTCGTTTGCTGTTACAAAACTAAACCTTTTCTGAGAATTATCATTACTGTGTTTTACCAGTGTTGTATTTTTGCTATTTATTCAACACTCACTCACCTCCTTTTCCTTCAGGATACAGAACATATTAATGTCACTTTTTAATTTTTTTCTGTTTTTAATGTAGAAAGGAATTAATATATTATTTCTATATAACCATCAACAATTCCTAAAAGACCATTTCTCTTCAATTATTAATTCATCACTAAGTGGGAAATAATATACACAATTTCTCACTGGTATGTGATATAATAACTTTGTTTCTAAATTTTCTATTATTATATTTCTATCATAATCACAAGATTCTCTCTCAGAAGTTTTCATATGAAGACTAAATTTTTTGTTAATGTACATTACCCTTCTCTTATCAAATATTTTGCACACAATACATACTGTGGAATACATGTATATTGTTCTATTTTATGTAAATCATTTGGGAATCAATTTTCTCATCTTTTTTATTAATGTAATACACATCATGTCCTCTTTCTTAGGCATAACAATAAAATAATTTCTGCTTTTGATTATAGATATCCCACTGTAAAATCAGTTACTGTTCATAATGTTGCATAATTGTACTTACCCATCAGCAGGAAATTCGCTCAAGTCATCTTTGCTTAGTATTTATATTTTGAGTTTTCTCCCCTTTTCTATATATGAAAAATGTCTGTCTCTTTCTCTTAAAGAATATATCATCTTTTCTTTTCAGAGAGAGATTTTTGAAAGCGCCCTACAAAATGTGCATGCCTGCTTGATAACACAAAAGTATTCCACTATTATAGACAGAAGGCTGGAGGTCAGATATGCAATTTCATGTGCTTTCTCTGAGCCAAGCCTTTGGTTGTTCAGTGGCAGGTTATTAGAAGCTAAATATTATCCCTGTTGGAATCTTTGATAGAACTGAATTGACCTTTTCAAAAGAATTAGCCTTTCTAATGATCAGATCTGAAAAAAACTCCAACCCATATATATGTATATTCTTAATTATATATACACAAGCACATTTACATTTATGAGGAGATGCTAACCAGCATCTGTTCTTGCTGAACTCCAGAAGGGATGGGAGAGTTGACTCCTATGCAAAGTATGTTAATTCTTGTCTCAGATTTACATATTCATTAATTAGACTCATTTTACAGACATGTTCCCAGATATTTTAAAATAGATATTTTAATCCTTTTTCTGGGTTTTTCACTAGGCATTCTCACTCTCAAAATTGCTTTATCATTCTTAATATCCCTTCACTATTCAATTACTCTGAATAACTATTCTAATTACTTTAAGATACTAGATGAAATGGAAAAGAAACATGCTATTTCTCAGTAACTCTTTGCAACAGACAAGCTGTTATATAGGTTTTAAAGAAAATACAAAATCCTTCTTCCCCATTCTTTCTTTTGGTTATACTTATGCCAAGACTCTGCAGTACTCTCTGGTGCCTTTTTCAAATCTTTTTGTAGACATTTGACCATTCATTTTCTAAAGGTTTTTAATTTTTTTTTAATTTTTATTTTCTTCTTCCTCACTAACATGATATTCCCCTAATGATGTGAAAGGTAAACTAGAAATCTCTGCACGTCCCTAGATATTAATTTCACCAGTGTTGGAACTGCTCTGCCATTATCACTTTACTACCTATATTCCCTTTTTTTTTCTATACAAACTGCACTGATGCTGAATTTCCCCTCCTCCCTCTCCCCGCTTTTATTTCCTTTTCCTGGTTATTGAGCTCCTTTAAAATCCTCCAGTTCCTTAGGGCAGTATCAAAGAAGACTGCGTGTATGCTCAGAAGCTTCCTTCTCATAACATAAGAGAATCAAAACATAAAGTTACTGACAACGTATCAAAGCAATCCTACAACATGGCCCACTGGGAAAAAATATTCTCTGGAAGATTATTAAGGGTGCTTATGAAAACAAGGAGTGAGGTAACCAGATTCTTTTGTGCTTTTTTTCTTGTGAATAAATCCTATTTCTAACATATCTCATGAGTAGAAGAAGCATAAAAGTAAAACATTAACAGAAACAATGTCAAGTTCATTCTAACCTGAGGCAAGCACAACAGGAATCAACTCTTCAAAGAACAAGGGGAGAAAAAGTAGCCTACTATCAGCTTTGTCTGTAAACCAGTATCTCTCTTCATTAAAAAGCATACAAAAAGTATATAAATAAGCCAAAATCCAAAAAGTCTTTCTTTTGTTTTCTGCTGGTTCCCATTATACAAAATGATTTTAAAGATTCTGAAAATAATTTGATTGTGTATGTACTTTTAGTATGAAAATTACGCTCATTAATCTTCCAGATATACTAGTAGTAATTGGTGTACAACTTTGTTTTTCTTAGGATAACAGCAGAGCAGTATCTTTATTACTTTATTGCTTATGTATTAGATAATTTTAGAAACTTTCTTGCTGTTGCAATTAAAATAAGTGTCATCAAAAAAATGGAGAAAATATCTTTGTACATTTTTTTAATTGCATATTCCATTTTCTTAGTACAAATGTTGTGAGAAACTAATTAAGAAAGGAGAAAAAATAAAATAAGAAAACTAACTGTTAGAGAAAACAACCCTGGAATTAGATGTTATTTATTCTATTTTAATTCGTCAGGTGAAACCTGAGAAATAAATCTGATGAAAATTCCAGGAATAATGTGGGGGTTTTTTTTAAGTTTCTAGGAAAATTTGAGGAGAACAACATTAAGTGGCAGTTTTTGATTAAACTCCCACACAAACTTCAAGAGGAAAACAGAAAAGCTTCAGCAGTTATTTAACAGTTATTATCTCTTTGACCACTGTCAATAATAACTGCCACATTTCCCCTGGTTCTGCAGCATTTAACCAGTGGTTTGAGGTAAATTTATGATTTCTGCATATGGGTCATGCATACCATTGTTTCTACTCAGCTCAGGAAGGCAAGCATATGAACAAGAGTAAAAATGTCTGGTCAATAATAGTTTTAAAAAATCCCAAGCAACAACAGTAATATAAAGACAAAAAAATGAAAATAAACAAAGGAAAATTAAAAACTACTAACAGTGACACGGAAGAAAATTATCTGGTTGAGACTGGTAATAAGGCCTAGAGTGACACCATGCTATAGCAATGCTTATTAAAAATTCAGCACTGTCTAACTTGAGAGATTTCAAAGTTAAGGGAAAGCAAACATGAGATATCTCAAAGTATTATAAGCTTTTCCCTAAGTATCCCAGATACTGTTGGTTTTTATTAAAAGTTGAAAAGGGCTCTTTAGTTCACAGTATTGTGAATATGCTAGAATTAGCATATAGACAGGGCCGAGAGACAATATTTACAGAGTTCCATTTTTTTAGAATGGGTAAGAAAGTAAGATTTGCTCTATTTGTTCCATATCATTTCAGCAATACACAAGGATCTGTGATTACTAGCAGGCAAAGTTTCATTCTTAAAGGCAGGAGGATAAATAAATAAATGGTGAACTTCTTGGTTATGACAGTCTTCTAAACAGTACTGTGTTTTGTAATTTTTTTGTTTGTCTGTTTGTTTGTTTGTTTTGAATATCAGTCAGGTAATTCTGAAACTCGGATTTATACGACAGAGTTGAGCTAATACAAAAAGGATGTTATATTAAGAAAGGATTTTAATAAACAAAAGTTATTTTAATTTCATAAAGTAAGACTTTCAAATAAAAAATGTATCCAAATGTATCCAAATTGTATCCAAAATTGTACCTACCTACTGCAGGGTTTTTTCCTCACTTCTTATATAGCACCTCTTATGAAATATCTCTAGAATGATAATACATTAGCTTAAATGAACAAATCCCTGATCCAGTAAAATTATTTAAATGCCTAGCACTATTTCAACCTTTCTAGTTTTGTTCCTTTCTAGGTGGCATTGGTAGCTATTGGTTATTAGGCTGGGTGGTTATTAGGCTTAAGTATTCTCCTAAAGGAAAATTGTCTTATTCTTTAAGTAGACTTTGAAGGATTCCACCACATCAAAGTCAAGTGCAGCCTTGACTGTTTTATTTGTCATGGCAAAACCAAAATGGCTTTGAGATCTTAGCATTCACAGAAAGGAATTTGCAGTCACCAGATCTGATTATTGTTCTTCACAGCTGAGTCTACTCTACAACAATACTAGTGATACTGGATAGATTACGTACCTGAAGAACAGTTCACTATTAATATGACTATATTTATCCTCCTTCCTATGAGTTCTGATGTTAACTGAACCATTCTGTCTTCTTGATCTGTTTGCCAGTATTTAGTTATGGGTTTTTTTTTTTTTGCTTTTGCTCTTGCGGTTTGTTGTTCTTGTTTGGTTGGGTTGTTGGGTTTTTGGGGTGTTTTGTTGTTTTTGTTTTGGTTGGTTGGTTAGTTGATTTTTCCTTTTGAAATGAGATAGCTGAACTGCAAGTTCTGAAACAACTCGTTTACCACAGTGTCCTGTGATTGCTTAAATACTTGTTCTGCTCTATTAGGACTTAGTAAAAATAGATGATTGTAGAAAATGCTACTATGCTCATTGCGTATTTGTTAATCTGATGGTACACTATTTCAAAGTCAGAACATTATGTTCTGAAATAATTTGCTTTCCTATCCTCCGTGGTTTTCCACTTCTTTACTTCTTTAGATAAAACAAGCTGAAACTCGCTTACAGCACAGTCATGTTTCTTTTGTATGTGTGTGTTATAAGGACTAAAAATAATAAGCTTCATTCCAGAAATTTCAGCAGGTACTTAGTAGTCATGACAAATAACTGCAAAAGATGTTCATGCAAAATTCTACCCCACCCTGAAAGTGAAAAGCAGCAGGAAAACTGCCACAGACATCTGTATTCCAGTGGATTGGAATTCTGAAAGTAACTAGCCTGGGTAGTTCACTTGGGGCCAGACAGACACTATGAGTTCTGTCTAAAATAACTTATTTGGTTAATTAGAAATTTCTGATCCGATGACTTGTTAGCCTGGTACTAGGAGCAAAAAAAGTTCTCCATCTTTGTCTCTAAAGAAGAGGATAAACATGGAGGACAGGAAACCAAACTATGTCAGAATATGAAATTCTGACTTTGAGTATAGGTTATTGCCAGATTAATACACATAAGGGGGAAAAATATCCCCAAACTACTGCCATAATTATGAGCAACATCTTTGCAACATTCTCTGATGTAAACTTGTAAGACTCCAGTGGTTCTCCCTACTTTGCATGCAAATACAACTGAATCATTTTAATATTAATGCATAAGATAGTCAAAATTAATTTTAAATCCATTGGATTTCCATTAGGTTCTTGGGGCAGATTTTAAAAACTCTACAAGGACTATTCCCCAGGATGTTCAGAACAACCTCTAAGATCATTCATGCTGTGGAGGTAAGGGATTTTTTCCCCCCCACTACTCAACAAGTTGAGCAGAGCTTCAGCGGGTTACAGTGTCCATCAGTTCTTTTGTCAAGGAGGGGGCTGTCCTCGACAGGCTCATCCAGAAATGAACTTTTCACAAGAGACAGGCACAAGTGCCACCACATCATCACTGGGACCAAACTCTGGTTCTACAGAGACAAAACAGGGCCCTGGTCTTGAGCAGGGGAGGTGGCCCAGCTGAGACTCATCAGGAAGAGTGAGTTGTGTTGTCTCCAGCACCCTGGCAATTGTGAGATAACCCTTTCTTTTCAATGCAAATTAAAGTTCTAAATGAGTCCTGTGATCTCTATCTTGCTGCTTTTCCATCTACATTAATTATTCTCATCTATATTATTTTAATTAATGGTAAGGCAAAATAAATACTGCGTATAATTGGCATCACGTGTTGTAAGATATTTCTTCCACATAAACGACACTATTTGCAAAGTTATCAAAGAGCAACCTACCAAATTTTTGAATCTGTTTTGACCCACAACTATTAATTGTTTTCCTTTGAGCCTAATAAGTTCCTTTGAGCACTGTAATTTTGTTATTTGTTATCAAAGGCAGAAGTGCATGTATATTCATGCACCTCTCAGTGTTTATAATGATCCGGCATTTTAAGAAAAGACTGCCTGTTTGTTATTTTGTGGTTTTTTTTTCTTCTTCCTTGTACATCTGTGTTGAGGCAGCCCTATTGTTATCATCATACAGAACCTTTAGTTCAGGTCTTCATCACATAAACATTTCTACTATAATCCTTTGTCAGTGAGAAATTTTTATCAATCATTGTAAGACTTCAGGCTATATAGAAATGCTGCTATTTGAAATTAGACTAGCACAAGATTATATCAGAGAAAGATTAAATCTCAGTAGCATGGGTTTGTTCCTTATCCATGAACAAATATCAAGGTTTGTAATAATGTAAAGTCTTTTCTGTAAAAATGTAAAACACTGTATAGGCCCTATCTTTAAAAAATACAAATGAAAATAAGATGAAGAAAAATATATCAATTCAAGGGGTTTTTTACAGTACAGAAATACATTTCAATATGTGACTAATCGTCATGACAAAAAAGGTCCAAATATTGTCTTACAGTAACTAGCATTGAAATTTATTATTTCAATTTTTTTTTTTTTTTCTTTTTTGGTTTGGTGTAGTTTGGTCTGGTTTTGTTTTTGGTGTTTTGTTGTTTGTGTATTTTTGTCCAGTGTAATTTTTAATCCTTTTTAAAATAGTATGTCTTAATTTTTCTTTTGCTTTTCTAACTGATAGAGACAGTTTAATGCAAAGTTCACACAAAAACAATTCACAAATAGTCAAATATATATTATGGAATTTCATCTGAAACAGATTTCAAAACATTAATGAATTTGATTATCCTTGGTCATGCTTGAGGTAAAACCCAAACAGATAAGACATAACAAGTTTATAACTTTATTAATTTTAAATATTTCAGAAAAGCCACCAAGAAAAATTTACAGTATGTGCAAATATGTTGTTTCATTTTACAAAGAAATTTTATTTTTAAGTTCCATGTTCTCAACCTTGTTTTTTTCTTATATTGTTCATCACTGGTGCAGGGTTCATTATAAATATTCTTGACATGGTGGGAAAGGAAAAAAGAAATTTTTTATCAGATTGGTTTTCTCTTAAAAGAAGTATAAAAAAAGTTATTCCCTTAATTTTTATATGTAGTATTTATCCTCTAATGGGCACTCTTCACTGTTACAAAAGTAGTGTTACAACATGTCTTCCATACATCATCCTTCACCACCTGGCAGAACTGCTTTCACAGCACAGGCAGACATGGCTGAAATATAATCTTCTTTAAAAAAAATAAAAATAAAAAGGAAATTGCTAAAAAAAAAAAAAATTGCCTTCTTTGTGAAAGGCTGCGAAAATACTTGAGGAGGAAAAAACCTTTCTTCTTTCAGAATCCTTTCTAATGATGGAAAGGATTTTTCAAGTGAACATAAACAATCAAGAAGGCACAGAGGACAAAGGCATGTCCTCATGAAGCCCAGGGAAGAAGTAGGGAGTGACTGAAGGTTGCAAGGAAAATTGAATTTATCCCAACACAAAAGAGACTAGAAGGTGGCCATTATTTCAGATAACCTGTCGTATCAGAAATGTGGATTTGCTGGTTGTTTAAATGGTCTTCCCTGAGTTAACCAAAAATGTTTGATTGTCTTCCTGAGCTGGTTATACCTGCATGGGGGAAATGCATATACAACCCAGCCCAACACAGATTATCAAAACAGCAGAATCAAAATCAGCTCTGAAGAAAGCAAAGAATTTGAGCTGGCTTCAATCCACAGATTACTTCCTTGTAGCTGAGGATGCTCAGCATGGCAACAGTGAGCATATCAAAACTAGGATAAAAAGGAAACATGAAAAAGGCAGAAACAGGGCCAAGTGACTTGGCAGAGGTATAGACAGTTTGCTGCAGGAGGAAGGGCTTAGAAAAGCCAAAACTTAGGTGAAGTTGAGTCTGGCAAGGAACACAAAAGGCAACAAATGCTTTTACGAGTAAATCAGTTGAAAAAGGAAGACTAGGGAAAATATGGGCCTGCTGCTGAATGGGTGAGGGGTCTGGTGACAAAAACATTAGGAAGTGCCAAAGTACTTAATGCCTTCTTTGTCTTCATCTTCACTGATGAAATTCATTTTTGCTATTAAAAATTCTGAAAACATTGATTTTCAGTTGAGAAGGATCAGGCTAGGGTACATTTTGACAGACTAGATTTGCACAAGCCCAGGAGACCATCTTTTGGCCATACACAGCTGCTGGGGGAGCTGGCAATGTCATAGGTCGTGATCCATATGGGTATGTGGGACTATCTGCTTCCCTGGAATTACCCAATCAAGGACCTTTCAATGCAAAGGGGATAATAAGTAAAGGGAGAAGCAAAACCGCAGGGAGATGGAAAACTGAAAGACAAGGGATAATATAGGCAATGTTAAAGGCTAGAAATCTCCACCCGGTAATTGATGAGCTGTAAAGAAACTGCAGACACAGCTATGGAGAGGACAAAGGTGATTTTGCAATTGATAAGAATGGAGGAAAGAAAAAAAAGAAAACAGATACTTTTTGTGGGCCAGTGCAAAACTTGAATGTGAATGTTTAGATTACTGGGACTGGGGAAAATGCAAAAAGGGGTATAAAACATGCCAGTCACACTATAGCCAATTTGTCTTTTAGCTTGCCACAATACCACTGCAGTCTTTCCTGTCTTCTTATTACATCTTTTCTTAGCTCTCTCTGTAATCTCATTCTCTACTTGATGTGTGTGGGAGGGCTTTTAGGACTAAGTGCTAACTGTTCCACATGGGAGACCAGTGTGAGTGGATATGGAACAACAACAGGAGTCAGACAGGAAATGTAGGTAATCCTAGGCCTGTGGTGTGAGCAACTGGAACAAAGTGGTTCTCAAAATCTGTAGTCTAAGATGCCAAAGCTTCTCTCTGGGGGTGTCATTGTTGCATTAAAGGTATAGAAATTTGGCAGAAGATAAGTCCTGTTGCATTCCAGCTAATCCTAGGAGATGAGAGGGACAGGCTGTGGCTGGTCTTAATTCTGATTATAGCTAATTCAGCAGTATAAGTCTGGTCATGTTCAATAAGAAATTCCATGAGAACAAATTCACAAATAATGCAGTTTCAACACTATAGATCTGGTGGCATTCAATTTGTGCTTGTGTGATCCCAGATTGAATAGTGATGATGAATAGTGTGATTTCCCAAGCCAAATCTCTAGGTCTGACCGAGTTCAATAAGAGTTTACACATCCAGAGTGATGCATAGCACAATTTATCAAAACAACAGGGAAGCATGTTCAGGATTGCCAGTGATAAATGCACTAACTACAGAGTGCTAATATGTGTTGTAACAGAAAATATATTAACAGAGATCCACTAATACTGTAGGTGCCCCTGGACTGGACTGTCAACTACTGGAATGAGAGGAGGTCTGAGGTTCACTACTGAGAGGGACCAGGATGAGCAAGGTTAGTGAGGTGCTCAGTTATTGCAGGGGGAACAGGCATGAGCGTGGGTAAAACCCCATAGGCCTGGTGCTGACTGATGGAGGAAAATGTCTGTACCTTCCCAACACCTGGTATGCATTGGGTGTGCATGTTTGTCTGGCAGCAAGCTTCAAGGTGGAACAGCCATGCAGTATTCAGAAAGGCAAGGTTTCATGCTGGTGTGCCAGGCAGACTTGCAAATGTAAAGGGTATGTCTGGTGAGCATGTGAGTACTGTTTGTCTCGAGAGCACCAAGCTGGATCAGTTGGCAGGGAGGAAACCTGTGCAGTACTTAAGAGGACCCATGATCCAGGAAGGGGTGTTGGACAGAGGTGAACTGGTGTTTGAGGGAACTGTGAATGAGTGCACTCTTTGTGAGGATAATTAAAACTCAAAGATCTCACTCTGGTGAACAGATTTGCCATGTGTGTTCTTTCCATAACAAAGAACAACAGATTTTTGATGAAAAGTGGAGATGCTATTTTGTACTGCTTACTGAAGCAGATTTTTCTTCCAGTGATGAACATTGATGCCGGGCCTTGAGGGAAAGCTGTGTGAGGAGCAGCTGGGGTCACTTGGTCTGTTTAGCCTGGAAAAGATTGGGGACAGACCTCACTGCAGTCTACAACTTCCTTGTGAGAGGAAGAGGAGGGGCAGACACTGATCTCTCTCTGTGGTGCCCCGTGACAGGACCTGGGGGAATGGACTGAAAAATTAGAAAAATGTTCTTCACCCATAGTGTGGTTGATGACTGTGATGGGGTCCCCAGGGAAGTGGTCGTAGCACCAAGCCTGCCAGAGTTCAAGAAGCATTTGGACTGTACACTCAGGCACAAGGTGTGACTCTTGAATGTGATGCACTGCAGAACCAGGAGTTAGACTTCATTCTTGTGGGTCCCTTTCAACCCAGCATATTCTATTATTCTGTGATTCTGTGATTTTTATCTTATGTCCTGGTTTTAGATAGAATAGAGTTAATTTTCTTCTTTGTAGTTGTTACAGTGCTGTGTTTTGTATTTAGGGTGAGGGTAGTGTTGATAACATACTGGTGTTTTGGGTATTGCTAAGCTGCTCTTAACCTTAGTCAAGGACTTTGCAGTTTCCCGTGCTCAGCCACTCAGCAGGTGCAGAGGAATCTGGAGGGGACAGAACAGCTCACCTGAACCAGTCAAAGGTATATTCCACATCACAGAATGTTGTGCTCAGTATATAAAAAGGGGGAGTTGGACAGGAGTCACTGATCACTATTTGGAGGCAAGCTGGGCATTGGTCAGCAGGTGAGAAATTGTATTATGTATCTCTTGTTCTTCCTGTGTTTTATTCTTCTCTCTCTTTCCTTTTCATTACTAAGATTAATATTGGTGGTATTATTATAATTAGTAATATTGATATTACTTTTTACTTTGTTACAATTATTTAGCTCTTCTTATACCAACTCACAAGGTTTACTGCTTTTTTCCCTGATTCCTGATTCAAAGACTAACAAGGAAGTGTGTCCTTTCAGGAAAGACAGTGAATGCTATCCTGGGCTGCCTTTAGGAAAGTGCTGCCAGTAGATAAGGAGGAAACTTTATCCAGTGGTAATGAAACACTGGCACAGGTTTCACAGAGAAGTTGTGAAATGTCTCTCCTTGGAGATATTCAAAATCCATCTGGACGTGCTCCTGAACAACTGGAATCTAGCTGTCCCTGTTCCAGCAGTGTGCTTGGACCAAGAGACCTCTAGAGATCCCTTCAAACCTCAAACATTCTTTGATTCTGTGAGTCCAAAATCTTTGGGTTTGACTACATTGCAAAACAGATATTATATAAATGCAAGCCATTACATTTATATACAAATTGACATATAATTAGTTTACAGTATATTTAAATGTAATATAACATAAAGACAGTATTCTTTTTTTGCCTCTTTTTATCATCATCTATTGACAAAGCCAGAAATAGTTGCAGTACTTCAATAATAGCTTATGATGAAGTAACTCATTTCATGCCAACCTCTAGAAGGCAGGTCCAGTGATACCTAAATATTTTAAAGGAATTTGGGTTTACTTCTGCATAAGTTTGAACACATGAACCACAGTTTTGGAACTGTTCTCAGTTCTACCACCTTCTCAAGTTAACAACTCTGAACTGAGCAGACTATAGTGGGTTTCTGAGGGTGTTCATGCAATCCAAGACAAGTAATCTGACATTTTACTTCAGAGTATATATATGGGAAAAAGTTAATTTAAGAGAAACTAACTTCATTTGCATTGTATTAAGTATTTTCATTTCAGAATGTGATACTGTTGTCTCTTTCACTGAAATGGAAGCTACCCCAAAAAAACAGTTTCAAACCCAATGTTTTCAAAGGAAAGATGATATATTAACTGCACAAAAGATTTGTTCACTTTCTAAAATGTAGGAATTTCTTCTTACTTATATGTAGCAAACTGGGTGTGTCTCACCATAACTGAGATACCATTTGTAATTAGTGTTCATTTGCTATTCTGATTCAACAACCTTGCATTTATTCACAGGTTTATTTTCCCCCATTTAAATTAATAGGGGTTTTTTTTTCAGCTAATCTCAAACTTCTCAATAAGTCAAAAATTCAAAACTTAATTACATGACTTGCTTCTGTTGTTTCCATTCACTTACATTTCATGCTGTAAAAAGATTAGTTAAGCATGTTTTATTACTATTAAATTACTTATTCTCCTCAGTTTTAACTGTTTTGAAAGTGAGATTGTTCTTTTCAGTATAAATGTGGAGTAACATTTTTACTGGCATTCTGAATGCTAATGCAAAACTTGAACATTTTTAGCCAGATGTTCATTCTTGAAAATAAAAATGAAGAGAAAAAAAAAGAAATTAGGGAAAAAAATGTTCTGAAACTCAAATATCTTCAGGCTTGGTGAGCTGGAGTAGAAGTTGTAAGGACATAAAAATAGAATTGAGGAAATGTAGGTAAATTGTGTGTTTGAAACCTACCAATGTCTTGAAAATAATTCAATTAGTTCTGAAGTGAAATTCCATTCTGAAAAATCACGTACACTACTTCATTTTAGGTCTGCTCTTTGGATGAAGCAATTGTCTTCCTTCAAGTCTGAATGTGGTTGCAGTTTTGGGTATTGCATGCTCCTTCAACCACACTGTACATATCATGAGTCAGACTTGGGTGACTCTGGCTTTCACATTCCCCCACCACGCTGCACACTCAGATTTTGGATCACTGACACAATGCTGCAACATGCAACAAATAGCTTTGCCATCACACCGTGAAATCACTTCCATGGTGAACTCAGACATGATTCTCAGAGTATTTTAAGCTTGTAGAACTGAAAAAGAAAATCTCTCAGAGAAGACCTAAATAGGACGATGTTCAGGGTGCACAATCTACTCTGAAAATCTTGGCCTGTCTACCAAGGATAGCTTTGTGATGTAGTTTTCCTCAGGCTTTGCTCCTGTCTCCGTATTACACTCCTTCTTATGGTCAAGAGACATTCTACTTCTAACCAAGCATGAATCCTTTTCAAGCATGAGATTGCTCTCCTCTTAAACAATTCTTTCCTGATTTATTCAGTATTCCCACAGCTTTGATTTGTTTCTCATTCTGTACTGTGAGTTCTCACAGGTTGTTTTTCAAGGGACCAGTCTGGCTTCAAGGACTTCCAGAAGGTGGTGGTATACAGTGGAGGTAGGCAACTTGAAGTGCAGAATTGCCTCACTTTACACGTTGGCAGATTAATCCTGCACTCCTACCAATGTTCAGCATTATGCAATATTGAAATTTTGACCTTCCAGTGAACATCTGTAGCAAGGCTTGTTGATATTAAATAGTCAGTGCAGAATTACTCATAAGTCAACTTCTTCCCACTTAGCTACACTTCTGAAAGGGACTTGTAGTTTTCAACATTGCTGCTCAATATCAGCCTTCCTTCTTTAAACATTTTTACTGTTATTTGTCTCATTCAATTCTCCTTGTAAACAGTAATCACAGTTTCATCATAATGCATGACTTTATGTTTGTTTGCACAAACTTTAAAAATTTCTCAGAAATTTCTCTTTTGAATGTATTGCCATTTAAAGATGTAAGAGGACTACTGAAGACTTAGGCCTGATCAGTGCTGGCATAAATTACAGAAGAAAAAAGACAAGGTAACATTTGGGATTTTCTCTATTTAATGTTGGTTAAAAAAAACACTAAGAACTTTCTTCGCCAAAATAACACCTATTTGAGACATATTCATTAAAAGGATTTCTTTCTTTTTTTAAGAAATAAATATTTATAAATTGCTGTATTATATAAATGCCTGCAATCCTATATGGCAAAACCCATGATTCATTTAATTCTCAGGCTAAAGAGAACATAAAGATTTCTGTGAGATTCTGTGAAGTGAATGAATCATTAAGAAATGAATGTGTCATTTAGCCCATTTTAAACTTAGTGATGTTGTTACATAGAATGTCGATCTTTAGATCATAATGTCACAATATTTTTAAATGATTTTAATGGTTTTAATGGACACTTCAAAATTTTTGAAAATTATTGTACTCACATCACAGTCAACTAAAACCTGAACACCTTCACTAGAAGCCTCAAAGTATTCTAAAATAATACAGTAAATTAGGAAAAAACCCGAACAGTAGAAATTGTATTAACAATTATTAAAAAATTGTATTAAATTTGTATTAAAAAAATTAACTAAAACACTAAGTCAATTATATATTGATGGAAAGTCATTTTCAAAAACAAGAGTATAAAATTACTTTAATTTCTAAATAAAACTAAGTTCAGCTATATCAAGATTTCCCTTGACTTCCATTGCTTCCCCAGAGGTATTCTTCTTCCACTGTTTATATACAGACTGTCTTCAACAGTAGCTTTGTTTGTTGTTTGCTGGTTCCTCACTAGAAATGGGCAAATGTATTTTCAGTATAACTAATCTATCTATGAATACAAACAACATTTTCTCCTGTAAGATTCTGAAGTGCCTCTTCTATATATTTCATATTAGTGACATTTTTTCTTCTCAGAATAGCAGGTGTTTTTGGTTTTTTTTTTTTGGTTTTTTTTNTGTATTTTTTTGTTTGTTTGTTTTTGGTTTTGTTTTTGTTTTGGTTTTTTTCAATTAAATAGAAGTTTGATATTGGCAAAGTAAGTAAGAAGAAGAAACAAGACTTTGACCTGATGGAGCAGTTCCCATCTGGTAAATCCAAGTGTGCATCCTGACCACTTGTAAATTTCATAATAGACATAAAACCACTTTAATTTTCTTATTATACATACAACTCTTCAGAAGAAAAACTAAGGAAGGAGAGAGAGAGGGTTCACAATGAGAGATCATTTGATCAGCATGATTATTAGACCAGGACTATTGGTCATAGAACAAAGTGTACTGTCTAGCAGTTTAGATGGAAACTTATTAAAATTCCTTTAACTGTTAAGAATTAAAAATAGGCAGGTAATTTCTTTGCATTTAGGTCTTACATTTCAGTGTGATTTCATCTGAAACATGGACCTAAAGCTTCAAAGAAATAGTAATCTCCCAGTTAAGAATCTTTTTTTCTATTATGAAAGAAACTTACTACAATATTCCCAATAAAAATTGCATAAATAATGTAGAGAGAATGATGTTTCTGAAGAACTTACAAAACTCCTTAATTTTTTTTTTTTGTAATTAAAGAAATGCACATTTTCAAAGCAAGATGTACATATTTGCTTTGTCATCTGAATTTTTCCACCACTATGGATGCACCCATGTAGCAGCTTTGTCTCCTTATTAATTTACTAGCATTATTTTAATAGTATGCATTCAGAACACTGAGAAGATATGCAATGCAGAAATTATAAGCTAAACCCCAGTTATTCAAAAGATATTAAGCCTCTCAAGCTTATACCACATATGCTAAATGTTGTATCATGAGCACAGAAAGAGAATTCTTTCTCTCAATTATTACATCAATTATATTTATAAAAGGTAATAAGAGATTATGTTGTGGGTTGACTCTGGCTGGATATCAGTCACCCACTCATGTCTCTCTCCACAGCTGGACAGGGGAGAGAAAATATAACAAAAGTTTCATGTGTTGAGATAAGGGCCAGCAGAGATCACTCATCAAATATTGTTAAAGTTAGAGATATGAAGTGAATTTATTGCTAACAAAATAAGAGTCGGATAATGATAAGTAAAAAACAGATATTAAAAAGGTCTCTACCCAACCTCTCCCTCCTTCTCAGCTCTACCTCCTTCCCCAGCAGCTCAGGGAGGCAGGGAATGGGGGTTATGGTCAGTTCATCACCAGTTGTTCCTGCCACTGCTCAGGGAGAGTAGTTCCCCTGCTCCGATGTGGTATTCCTCCCACAGGTGGGAGGTCTCCATGAACTCCTCCAAAGTGAGTCTATCTCAAAGTAACCGTTCTCTGTGACCTCCTGCAACATGAGTCTGTTCTGAGGACAATAGCATCCCTCAAACCTCTGCAGTGTGGATCACTCTTCTATGGTGTGAATTTCTTTAAGGATAGGCTTCTCCAGCATGGGTCCCCTATGGGGTCACAAGTCCTACCAGAAAACCCACTCCAGCTTGGGTTTCTTTCTCCCCATGTCTGCAGGTCCCTGCCAGAAGCCTATTCCAACATCACAGCCTTCTCTCAGGCATCCACCTGCTCTGGCATGGGTTTTCTCCATGGCCTGCAGGTGCATCTCTGACTCCCTGTGGCCCTCCATGGGCTGCAGGGACACAGCTGCCTCACCATGGTCTGCAGCAGGGACTGCAGGGGAATCTCAGCTCTGGCACTTGGAGCACCTCCTGTCCCTCCTTCATGGACCTTGGAGTCTGTAGAGTTGCTCCTCTTGCACATTCTTTCTCTGCTCTTCTCTGGCCATGATTATATCTGCTCCGTAACATTTTGCTGTTGCTGTTGTTGTTAAATATGTTACCATGGAGAGTTACCATCACTTTTAGTTGGCCCAGCCTTAGACAGCAGTACATCCTGTTGCCATGAGATTTTCCTGGTTTGCTGAGTGTATGTAAACACAGGGCCATGTTTTGTAAACATTGGAAATGTTATGGATTCCTTCTCCAAGAGAAGGGGACAAACCAGGAAAAACTCATGGCAACAACATCCATCTTGGAGCTGACAAGGACTCTGTTGCATATGGTGGAATCTTTTGGTAGCTTAATATATAAGCCACCCTATAACCCCCCAGCTATGATAATCTGGCCATAAAAACACAGTGCAGATACTAACTTACTCTAAACTCTCCAGACTTCTTCATACATTCAGTTCATTGAAACACCATGAGAAAAACTGGTTGTAGAACAAATAAATTAGGAATCTGCTTGAATTCTCGTTAGTGATTTCAGTCACCAGTGACAGTAAAGGACATAAGGAAACTGGTACTCCCAGTCTGTAGCAGTTTTTCACTAGCACATATGCCTTGCTAATACTGAGAAGCAGCTAGTAGAATATTTTCTTAATAAAGATTGAAGAGAATTAAGACATGAAACAACAGAACATGAATAAGAAGACATCCCAATTTAAAGAAAACTGAGATATCCAAAATATTCAATAGCAGCAAGAACTTACAATGGAAAACATTTTCAGTTTTCATGCCATGAAAAGCAAATCATAGCATTGATTTTATTTATCTATTTATTTAATAATCTGTTTAGCCTAATTATACCCTTTTAAAAAGTCTGAATTGTTCTTAATTATAATTGGTTTCAGCAAATTTAATCAGTGGAATATTATCTGATATCTATAATAGCCATGTTCATTCTAATCACATTAGCTTCTGTTAGTTGCTGCATGTTCCAAAAGGCAAGTTAGTGGAGTTCATTTTGTTTACATGGTAGGCTGCAGATTAAATCCATGCTGATCTATGCCTCTTTTTTTCCTCCTCAAACTCCTACTTTAATTCTCATTACCAATGAAATCACTCACAGAACAAGTAGGTTTTTTTCTTTATCAAATATAATTAATAAATTATTTTTATTTGTTTTATTACACTAATTACTAGATATTGTGTTCAAAACTTTAAACCATTATTCTCTCAGGTTTTGTTGTTGTTGTTGTTGCTGTTGGTTTGTTTTGGGTTTTTTTTGGGGGGGGTTGGTAGTTTTGTTTGTGGGGTTTTTTATTGGTTTTTTTTTTTTTTGTGGGTGTGGTTTTCTTGGGGTCTTTTTGTTTGCTTTTTAATTGTTTGTTTGTTTGTTTGTTCGTTTGGGTATGGTTTGGTTTGGTTTGGTTTGGTTTGGTTTGGTTTGGTTTGGTTTGGTTTGGTTTGGTTTGGTTTGGTTTGGTTTGGTTTTTTTGACATATCTTCTTTGGCCAAAGTATTGAGTTTAAATTTTTACAGCAGTTAACCAACTAGCATCTCAGTCCCAAATGAGACTTGTAGATACAAAGGTAGTGTAAACATTTACAGTCATATTATCTCAGTCAGAAGAACAGAATTTATACACACGCGTATCTGAGGAATGTACACATTTGGCAAAATTGTCTCCTATCTATCAATATTAAAATTATTCCCTGTTTTTCATCTGTTTACTTACAGAAATTAGAGAGCAGGAGTGTTAGGTAATCTTTTCTAGTAAGAAACATTTCAACACTTCTGATTTGGAGTCCATAATATTTTTATTTTGTTAAGTAGCGACTTCTGTAAGTAGCATTATTGATGATGAAGACTAACATCATGAGATTGACTTGTCTACATTCTGTCTTTTATTTTATCTCTCCCTGTTAATGCTAAATTTGTTTTAACAAATATTTTGATAACATTATTTCTAAAAAGAGTGTATGACTGGTGTTTTTTATTGCATCTGTACATTTATCATCATGCTGCTATCATACTGCTTGCACTCACTCTCACATTGTGTGAATTATCCCAAGAATTGTACAACTTTTTCATATGATTGTGACACTGATTTAGCTGTTATTTCAGCTTTAGGAAAAGGTAAAAGCATTTAATCTTTGTGCTTCTTAAAAGCATGAGATTTACATTTGGATCTATTTTCAATTTCTCTTGGGGTTCGTAGGTGGTGTTCTCAGTCAAAGGCAAAGAATTACCTGACAGTGAATACACCCATATCATACTACTTCCTCAAGATAAAAAACATCACATACTTCTGCGTGATATTTAGGCAATTCCTAAAAGAAGCTGGTCGGACCCCTGGCAGACTGGCTCTGGACATCACCGTACATTAAAAATAAAAAGGTGAATGGACAATCAATACTTTTCAATGAACCTGAGAGCCTTTAGGTTATTGCATTTATAGTTGACTGAAAGATTAAACACTGGCTTTTTAATCAATTTTTAAAATGTGCCTGCAAGACTGAGAGACTTTTGTGGTCAGTCTGAATGGGAAGAGGAAGAGAGGAGCAGTGGTACAAAAAGAATTTACTGTCAGGAGGTGTACTGCAACATCAGGAAGTTCAGTACATAAAAGGGATTTGTCTGCTGAGTTGAAGAAAACTTGTAGGAGCTTTGGATAGAAATCCAAAACAGGGCTTTAGAACTCTATGGCTAAGAGCAGATAAATTTACTATAAACATGAACTTCAAAAGATGTGTTTCAGTCCATTAGCGTCAAAAGAAAATATGAAAAGACCAATTTCTGCAATTTTTGTGTATTAAACAATTTAAAATAATGCTGGAGTATTGGTTGTGACACAGTCAGGGTTAGTCCATGTAGTTGTGGGTTTCTAAAACAGACTTTATTCAATCACTTCTTTGTATGTTGCATTAGCTGCCCAGTTTGACTTAAATAACATTATAGACTTACAAAAGTCAGGCCAAAAGACTCTTTTTATGTGTTAGAAAGTCAATCACTTACAAAAGTTATAAAAGCTGCAATTATGGTTCTGTTTATAACAATAATTTGGTCCCTCCATGTACATATGGTCTGTAATTAGATCCCCCCATATGCTTTTTGTAGAAGCTGTCAGCATCATTTTATATAGGGAACTATGCTTACTTAGAATGCAACAACTCAATAATTTCCTTTTTTTTCCCTGATAAACATATGCCTTATTTATGACATAATATTCAAAGCAGATTCAGAAAACAGGAATAATTCCTTCTGGAATTTTTCCATGTCCCCTTTACTATAATATGCAACATTAAACACTAATGAATGCATGGTAATGGCATCCTTCTGAGATAAGTATGCTTCACTCTCTCCACTATACATCTGAGAAACAAAGGCCCAGAGATAACATCCTCTGTTTTAGAATTTATTTTGAGACATGATCTGATTTCTCATATAGAAAACAACCAAACCACTGAACTCTATTTTAACGGCTTAGAGAGAAGAAAAAAAAAAAAANGGGAAAAAAAAAAAAAAAAAAAAAAAAAAAGGTTACTTCATTACCAGCTCTTGATGCCTTAAGCCTTAACTTTCCTATTTTCAGATTCTGTGCTGCCCAGGGGTGTAGTTCTGAGCCTCATGTTAAGTGTTAGTAAGCTCTCTTCACAGGGTTGTTAGACAAAACAAATCTTTTTTCTGCCGAGGACCAAGGACAACTTTCAGGCCCAAGAGCATAAACAATGGTGGACTAAAAAGAGAAAACAAGAAGGATGGGACCTCACAACCTGAAGCTGTAATTGGACAATTGAACTCCAATATGCATATGGACCAAAACTTATAAAAATGTAAGATCTTGTGTCAGTCAGCCATTTTGTGACCATTTTAAGTCCACCTTGGCTGTAGCCCTGGTTAGGCTCCTGTCTTGCCCAAAGTGGATCCTGGAGGCCTTTCAGTAAATACCTACTTTATCTCTAGGTCTGTCCAGTCTCTGTTTCAGGTCAGCCTTCCCAAGGCATCACTCTGACTGTGCCTTTTGGCAACAAGGGTTGTAACGAATTGGCTGGTCTCAAGAATCTGAAATAGCATTAATCTCATATGTATGTAAAAGTACAGATCCAGTCCACTGCCTGGAACTAATTTTAAAAGTCCAGGTCAGTGGAGATTTGGGGACTGATTGTGATTCCTAAATACAGGTCTTAAGTGCTATTTGAAATACCTTAGGCTGCATGAGATCCCAGATCATGAGACATATCCCTGGAAGTCACATGACTGTCTGAGTTGGTATCTGGAATCCAAGCTGGATTTGCATGTATCTCAATGTCATTAGACACTTCTGCACATACAAGGCTGAGCCCCACTTTCACTCATATTTTGAGGAAGCCGCAGAGTTGTTAATTCATACTAAAAACTGAATAATTGAATGGAATATCTCTTTAGCAGAATCCAGAGGACTGAAACTGTAAGTGTCCATTGATGAATGTGTGATGAGATTTTCCTATTTTGTCTGCTTCTGCTGCTTCAGTAGAACACCTGTCCTTTTGCATATCCTTTGTCATATCTGTCAGTCACTTTTAAGACTACCAAATACACTCCAGATTTTGAAATTGCACAGATATGCATGTATAGATATCTGAGTTGAGTCACCTAGTGAATGATTGAGTTCATCTTGAGACAAGATAGCTAACATGTCATTGGAATTTATACCTGGAGCCAGTTTTGTGGACATTTAAAGGATGTTTAAACTAATTTGCCTTAAAAATGTGCTACATTGAAATAGAGCTTTTTTTTTTTTTCCTTGAAGTGACCAATATTTTATTTTTCAGCTGTATTTCTTTGTCAGTCAAATTCCTTCCTGATTGCACATCCCCATTTCTATGTTATTCTACACACACACTGGTTCACTCTTTCAGCTTCTAAACCTTATTCACACTCCAGTAAAATCTACTTGACACCACACTGACCTACTCTTAGCATATATTTTGACTTATTTGCCCATCTCATCCTCATTCCACTGAGCTGTTCTGACCTTGTGTTTCAAGTTTTTTGCCTCAGGATATTTCCATTTACTCTCTGTCCTGGGTTCATTATCAGATTCATGTTCTTTTTTTCTGTCATCTCCTGGATCTTCTTGGAGATTGAGACACAAATTTTCTATCTTCTGTATTTCCTACCGTCAACACTATGTTATCTCTTCCAACTCTGAGAAACTGTATAAAATTTTATAAAACTTGTTTATTAAACAAGTGCTAAAGGGCTGAAAGTTGTGATACCCTATCCCCTTCTGATAAATAAGAAAGAGCAAAATCAATAATGAATAAAGAAGTTCTTTATTTCAGACACTAATACATAACTAATTTTCATATTTGCATTTCAGAAGAGTTATATAAATTAAAATATGTTTAAACACAGCATTATACTACATGGTAAATATGTGTTGCAAATTTTTTCTTTTTTTTATCCTACTCATATTAAAAAGATTACCAAAATTAAAGTTGACTATTGAAGAGAGCAGGAGATTCAAGAGAATTTAAAGGATTTTTCCTTTAAAAGCATTTCCAAGTAAAATCTGACCATTTGGCTTGCAGACGCAATTATTTTACCTGTAAAATTTTCCAGCAGCTTGTTTTGAGCTATTTTCATTTGTTTCTTCTCAAAAATTAATGTTTTGCTCCTAAAACATAAAAAATGCATGCAGGTCTAAAAATTTGTATGCTTTCTAAGGCTAAAGTGAGTAAGTTTAAATTTATAAAACAGAGTTCCATGTTAGTGTGTTTAAATAATAGGTGTAGTATTAACACCAAAAACCCCAAGTATTAAGAAGGAAAAATAAATCTAAGTCACAAATAAAATATAATGGATAAAAATACAGAATTTGGATAATATAATAATAAAATTATTATGTTCTAAACAAGAAACATCCACTATCAGAATAATCTTCTGTCTCCCCACCTGACATCATTTCTAGCATGATTTCACTTGAGGAACATGAGGATAGGTTCAATAATATATGAGGAGACAATAGCCAAAAAAAGAGAGGTGCAATGATGATTCATCAGAAGATGATGAAATTAATGAAAAAACACAAAAGTTTATAAACAAGCTGTTAACTTTACAAGGCACTGGGTGCACATGTATCAAAGTAAGGTGAAATTTTCTTTGCCTGGTTACTCTTAAAAATGTAGACAATTTTGTTTCAGGGAGAGGTCACAAGATAATTTCCATTATTTTCCCTCTTATTGAATGTCTTTAACATTTTATTCTTACCAATAATTCAGACCTCAGAGGAAAGACATCAAATAACCCAATAAAATTTTTGTTGTTGTTGTTGTATTCTCTATTTTTAGCCATTTTCCAATAAAATGGAACTAGTGATTGTAATCTATTCAGAAATAAAAGGTACTTTTATGACTTACTGGCCAGGTAAGTTTAGCATGTATAAAATTCCATCAGTTTTGAACTGAATGCCTTGCCACCCTAGTGAGTTGAGCAAAGCCTGGCAAGACTAACATATTAATCTCCAGAGGAAACAGAGATCACTCAGTATCTCTGGTCTGCAGCCAAGCTCAGGTGTAGGGTAGAATACATTCCACAAGCTAGCAGGCTTCTTAGCATGCATGGGAACCTGTGTGCCACACAGAGGTGTCAACAGATTTTGTCATATGTCAGTATGACAAAACATAAGGATTGAGTTTTCATATTATTAAGAATTGCTGTACTATGCAATACTTCACCAGTTTGATGGAAGTGAGTAGAGTGAGTGAGGCTTTTAGAGAAGGCACATGCATCTAAATATAATCCATGTACCAAACTTTCCACTGACATTACACCAGATCTGTTTCATAGTATTCATTGTAGTATAAGGTATTCATTAAGTGTCTCAAAAAAAAGATGTACAGAAACTTCAATTATTATTTTATTTCAGAGATGAAAACAGGAAAAAAGGTGAGCAGAACATGAAATAAACAGGATCAAATCTTAGCAGCCAAAATATTTGCATCATTTCTTAACACTTGTTTACACCAGTAACTCACATTACTTATAACCTGGACCCTAGAACTCAGATTTATGTGCAATTATGATTTTGACTCACATTCTATTGCAAACACAGATTAAATATTAATTTCCACAAAAACTCTGTTCAGCATTGTAATTTGCAATTTACAGAGATCATAAGCAAACATCTTAGCACCATTTACTATACGTTGACTACATATTGAACAAATAATGTGTTTAAGAGAATTTTACTCTTCCCTCAAATATTTCCAGTTTGACAACAATCCTCAGTTCCTAATTTTCCCATTTGGCTTTTGTGACAGATTCTGCACCACCTTAGGCAGGAACATATTTTGCACAGTGGATGGGAAAAGGGAGGTGCCAAAGATTGGCCCCTAATTAAAGAGAGCACAGAGCAAAAGAATGTCTACAGGTCTAGATTCTGCTGTGGCCAACACAGAATGTTAAATATTGGCTTATAAACTTAACTGTGTTTAAAGATAAACGTATTTTATGTGTGTTTTATGTGTGCATATGTATTTTACTTTCCTTCTGGGTGACTCTCTAGGTATGTTACATAAAGTTAGCAGAAAAACTGAACCGGCTTTTTGTACTTGTATTAAGGACATTGTAGGAACTTCAACAGACAGTGGAGTAATAGAAGGAATAGTTCTATGCGTGGATGGTCAATACTGCATCCAGTCCTCAAGATCTGCATTAATGATCCAGGAAATGGTCAGAGTATACACTCAGCAAGGTTGCTTATGACAGAAAACTAGGAGAGGTGTCTCATACACCAGAGAGTTATGCTGTTATCCAGAGGTACTTTGGATGAGAAGGTGGAGCCTGAAATTTTTCAGCAGTCCCCTATGACTGCTGAATAAAAGCAATGGGCACAAACAGAAGCACAGCTGGTCCCCTCTGAACATAAGGAAACACTTTTTCACTGTGAGGGTGACAGCACACTGCCAGAGGTTTCCCAAAGAAGTCGTGGGGTTGCCTTTCTTGGTGATGTTGAGAAGCCATCTGGACGTGTTCCTGAGCAACCTTCTCTAGGTGACACAACTTGTGCAAGGGAGTTGACCAAATGAACCTTCAGAAGTCCATTCCAACTTTAACCATTCTTGGATTCTGTGAAAAGCACAGACAGGTAATATCTCCCGTTTAAGCCTCTGGTTTCACATTGGTTGATCTGAACCACCTTAACTAATTTTCTGCATGGCTGATGATTAACCAGAAATGCTGTATGATGAACAGCTCCTAGTAGAAATGTTAGGATTGAGCTTTCAATTTTCTAAAATAGGTTTTAGAACCAGCATGGAAATTACAGGTTTTTACCTGCTTAGGACCAGCTCCACTTATTTATTTTATTTAACTGCAAATATCTTATCTAGAAAAGGAAAAGGGAAAAAAAAGGACTTTTTTTTTTTTTTTTTCTTATGGTAACCCAGTCATAAGCATAATTGCATAAGATATAAATCTTTCCCAGAAAGATATTTTTCAACAAAAACACAGATAGTCACTTTGCTGTGAGGCTACAGATCACAGTGAGAGACATCAGCCTCATATTCATTAAAAACATTTATGAATGTTAAGGGTTTGAAATTTCAAGTCACTAGCAAAATCCAATTATTGATCATACTTAGTTTTCTGAAATGTTTACAGAAGACTGTATTCTTCTTTGAATAGTTGCTAATTTATGCAAATGGTAGCTTACTTATGTTTGTAAGGGAAAAGATTATAATGAGTGTTCCTCAAGGAAGTACTGGAACTCTGGAGTTTTAGAAAATGTTGTCAGTATCACAGAACGGTTTGGGTTGAAAGGAACCTTAACGATTACCTGGTTCCAAACCTCTTGCTGGGGATAGGGACACCTGTCACAAGACCAGGTTGCTCAGAGCTCTATCCAGCCTGGCTTTAAGCTTCTCCAGGGATGGACCATGCACAGCTCTCAGGGCCATCTGTTCTGGTGTCTTGCCACCTTCATAGTAAAGATTTTTTTTCCCCAATGGCTAATTTAAATCTACTCTCTTTTAGTAGAATTAAGCCATTTCCCCTCATTCAGTCACTACATGCCCTTGTAAATTGTGTCTCTCTATCTTTCTTGTAGGCTCCCTTCAGGTACTGGAAGGCTGCAATTGGGCCACTCTTAAGCATTCTCTTTTCTAGGCTGAACAAACCCGATTCTCCTAATTCTCTTCAAATAGAAGCTGCTCCAGCCCTCTAATAAACTTGGTGGCCCTCCTTTGAACTTACTCCAACAGGTCTGTATTACCATCCTGATGTTTTGGAGAAAGTTTTATTTGTCATAGAAAAGTACCATTCTGAAGATGATAGCTCTATAAAAATAGGTTTATATTGCACCAGAATGAGTTTGCAGTCACAGCAATTCTGATCTGATGCTAAAAATATGTTCTTTTTTCTCAACAGTCTATAGGAATTTCTGAGGAGTACCAAACCCTGACAACTGCAGGCTATTGAATGTCTAATGCACCACATGCTTGTGACAATAGTTGTACCCTGATTAATATGTTTTCAAAACCTGGCAAAATGATTTTAGTATCTACTGCACAAGGATCTAGATGGTGTTTCAATTCCTTTACAATCTTGAAATGTGTAGTTGGATTATCTCGTATATTCTCCAAATACTAGTGAAAAATAATAATAGTGTAGTTTATATGTGCTACTTATAAGTTCTCTCCTCAGAGAAGAAAAAATTTAAATTTTTACTTCTTTTTATTGATCTAATTTCATTTTTATTTTATTCTATATTCAGAAATTTTATTCTAAAATTCAGAAAGTATTGCCAAATTCAGCATCTGAGTGAAAAATATAGTCTTAACCTAAAGTGCTGTTATTCCCATTTCCTTGTAAATTTCTCTTCTGGCCAGTGGTGATGCCTTCCCTTGAACATTAAATTAGGGTCTTATCATTACAGGCATGTTTAATTTATATATGTACATTTCCAGGAGAAGATAAGCCCATATAAAATGTATTTATTTACATTACCAGAAGAAGAGAAGCATAATTGTTTATGGAACTTTGTAACAAAGTTAGAAATGGTCGTCTGCAACCTAAGCTTGCAATACTACATGTATTTCATTAAAAAGCTGAGTGTTTAGTGTATTTCAGGAGGTAATTGTTGTTAAAATATTGAAGCAAGCTGTAGAGGTTTCTGGTGGGGTAACAAAAAGACGCATTCTGGACTTTGCACGCATTAGTTAGTATACGTAGAAGAAAAGTAGTCACTGCAGATTAAGTGTTTCAGAGATGAACTTTTCAAGTGGCACAGTTTCCATTAGAACAGGTCACAATAAAGAGAACAACCCCGAATCCTGTGTCCAGTTCTGGGCCCCTAACTACAGGAAAGACATTGAGGTATTGGTGTGTGTCCAGAGAAAGGCAAGAAAGCTAGTGAGAGTGCTGGAGCACAAATCTTATGAGGAGCAGCTGAGGGAGCTGAGAGTGTTTAGCCTGGCAAAAAAGGAGGGCTTAAAAAGGGACCTTCTCACTCTTCACAACCTGAAAGGAAGTTGTAGCAAGGTCAGTATCTTCTCCCTGGTAACAGGAATCAAACTGAGAAGAAATGGCCTTAAGTTGTAACGGGGAAGGTTTAGATTTCATGTTAGGGAAAATTGTTTTGCAAAAAGTATTGTCAAGCTTTGGCACAGGCTTTTCAGGGAAGTGATGGAGTAATCAGACCTGGAAGAGCTCAAAAAATGTGAGTGTGGTCTCAGGGACATGGCTTAGTGGTGAACTTGGTAATGCTGGGTTAATTGTTGGAACTGATGCTCTCAGAGGTGTTTTTCAGCCTAAATAAATCTATGATTCTACAGTTACTCTAACTTGTTTGGCTCAAAAGAAGCTATGATTCTTTTGTGTTTTCTGAATGGCATCCCAAGCACATTACCAGTGTCAAGGCACCATGAAGGCCGTTGGCTCCCTGGTGCTGGATCTTCAGAGGTGTTGGACCAAGTTTGCCCTGTCGGGGCAGGACCCGTCCACCAGGGTCTATCCCAGGACCCATCAGCAAGGGTCCAGCCCCACCCAGCAGCAGGACAATTGTGAGGCAATGGGGTAGTCCCAGCTGTGGGCACCTGGCACATCCCAGAGCTGGTGAAGGTGGGGCTGGGATGTGCACCTGCAGCAGGGCCTGGCTCAGCTTGGCAGGACTGGGCTGAGGGAAGCTGGAGAGCAGCCCTGCTGTGGCATTGTCGGGGTGGGGCTGGTGTTTCTGGGGATGACATGGGGCCCTGGGCTTTGGGCAGGGTGGAGGGAGATGTAAGGGGTTGTGGAGGGGCAGACAGGCCAGGTGGTTCCTCCAGGGCCTTGGCCCAGAAAATTCTGTGATAAGCTCTGACCAGGCTTTCATTTCCTCAAGGAAACACAAGTGGCCTTTTCACATTTTAAAAAGCTATATTTTGAAAAGTGAAGTCTACGAATATTTGTTTTTCCAAGTTACAAAGGTTAAAATAATCACTATTCTAAATTCATATCCTCTTATGACCAAATTTGATGTTTCATTAAGAATATCTCCAATGCAAGTACAATAGTCAGTTCTTTTTAACCAGTGTTTGTATTTCCCAATTTCAGGTTTGAGGAGAGAGATGTTGTTGTCAGGAGACAGAGAAATTTTCCATTGGTGTCAATGCAGACCCTGAAACATTTTGATATACATATGAAGTATCACATATTAAGAATGACAAACAGCATATATTTTGTTTGCTGTGTTTTCCCTTGTGCCATACACTATGTTTTGCTGGAAGGTGCAACTCAGCCAGAGGGAGAGAGATTGCTCACTGCTGGCTGTCATATGTTGGGTCAATGCACAGTCCTTGGCAGTGAGTGGAGAGGCAGTCCTCTCCTAGGAGAAGGGAGCAGAATGGCAGGACTCAAAAGTCCCCACACAAATGCATATTCCCAAGAACCGAAGGAGATCCACTAAAAAGAGGCAGAGACGATATATAGGTAGTTTCTAAAGGTCTCCACTGCACTGCTTGGAATTATCCATTACTCAGCAAGATACTAAGCATTGCTGTACTCAGAGCAAGAGAGAGGTGAATCAAGACCTACCTCTGAGATGAAACTGTGAGAACTTCTAGTACTGTTTTCATTTGGATTTGAGCTGACCAAATTGATATGAGCTTCTGTTCCATAGAAGTCATTGTATTGTAGTTTATCCTTCAATAAAATATGATGTCAACAGTCTAGAGTCCTTTCAGTATTTTTTAGTATTATCACCCTAAAGAAAAAATACTGATATACACAGTTGAATTTCACAGTCAGGATTCCTGGATTTCATCTATGGAACTTCTTGAAGATATGATTAATTCTGTTAAGTAGAAATCAGTAAGACAGTCTTTGGTCCCACACTCAGAAAGCTGAGATTTAATAATATCTTTCTTGACTCAGTTAATGTTTTTTATATGTATAAATTAAATCCTGCATCAGTATTTTTCAGGACATATTATTTAAAGACAAGATAATAGTACCCATGGATGAATCTGCCTGAGGACATCACCAGATTAAAAATATTTAAATTTAATATTAAAACTCTAGTAGGATTTTCTCCCTTCTAATTAATTAAAAATAAAGTACAACCCAGGAAAAGAGAGAGAGAGAGAGAAAGAAAGAGAGAACAATTTAACAAATGTTATTATGACATGCTATCAAAACAGAATTCCTTACAAGTTCTTTTTCTTGAACATATGCTTTTTGAAAATGTATCAGAATTGTTAAGTAATATTCCCAATTTGGTTCACTATATTCTTGTAAAATATTTCATAACTTTTAATAGGAAATAACCAGAAGTAGCATTACTGATTTCCTTTTAGATAATGGAATAATGAAGAGATTGCAGGTTGTATAGACCTCTCAGGAACAATGTTAATAAATGTAAAAAAGGTTAAATATCTGAAAGAACAGGGACTTGCAATTAAGTGTTACAGATTATGTTTAAAATAACATTTGTTCTACATCTAATATGAGCCAAGAGACTCAGTAAAAATTGCTTTCTAGATTATACTCTATTCCCAGAAAATTAAAATAATAATCTTTCCCTTGAGTGTTGAGAAGAACTGTATTGAAGAGACATTTTTAACGCCTTTTTTCGATTTTTTTCCTACTAATATTACAGTTTGTGATTACTAGACAGAAGCATAAATTTTCAAATTACTGGGTAAACTCATTCTTTCCAGACATCTAGTATATGATGATTTAACTAAGTATGGAAGTGAATAAATTCCAGAGAAATTGGCACCACTTTTTTATCCAACCATCAAGATAATCATAAATGAAACCTGGACACAAAATTCTTCACCTAGAAATTCCAAGTAGATCAATTCATGGATAATGGATAGAAACAGATATTTGGTTACTGTTGAATTGTCTTGACTTTGATTCTTAGTTATGTCAGGCCAAATTATAAGATGATGATTCTGTGATTACAGTATGTGCTTTCAGTAACATTTGTTTCATTAAAGGTGACATTACTACCCAAGTCCTGAAACATATTTGCTCCATACCTGTGCTTTATGAAAGTGACTTTATATCCTGGTGTATTGGGTTTGCATGGCCTAGTTTTTTGTAACAGGGGGACTACAGGGGTGGCTTCTGTGAGAAAATGCTAGAAGCTTCCTCAGTATCTAGCAGAGCAAATCCCTAGTGGATCCAAAGACAGACGTGCCAATTAGGCTCCCAAGACTGGGCCAGAAATCAGAAATGGTGATAATACTGTTGTAGTTTAAATTTTGGGGNTCACACTGAGAATGGTCCCACACTGAGTGGGACCATGCAGGCACAAGGGTCAGTGGAAAAAGGGAGAGAGGAGGTGCTTCAGGCACTGGAGTGGAGAATCCTCTGCAGCTCATGGTGCAGATCATGGTGAAGCAGCTGTACCCCTGCATACCACGGAGGTCCATGGGGACAGAGATCCACCCACAGCCTGTGGAAGAGGAGCCGAAGCTGGAGCAGCGGGATGCCTGGAGGAGGTTGTGAGCCCATAGGAAGAGACCTGTGAAGAGAAGAGTCCTGCTCTCCTGCTGGAGCAGCCTGTCCTTGAAAGACTCCATCCCATGGAATAGTGATCCATGCCTCAGCAGTTTGTGGAGAGCTGTAACTCATGGACTGTGAGAGATGGACTCACTTTGGAGAAGTTAATGGAGAACTGTTATCTATGGGAGGGATACAACTGTGTAGCAGGGAAGTGACTCCTCTCTGAGCAGAACGAGAAGCCACAGGTAATGAACTGACCATAACCCCCAAACTCTGACCCCCTGAGCCAATGGGGAAGGAGGGAGGGTTGGGGGAAGGGAGTTTTTTGAAGGGCTTATTTTACTTCTCATTACCCTGCTCTTACTATGTTAGTAATAAATTCGATTCATATCTTTAAATTAAGCCTGTTTTTCCTGTGACAATATTTGATGAGTGAATTCTCCCCGCCTTTATCTCAACCCTTTTTCTCCTCTGTCCAGCTGCAGAGGGGAAAGAGTGAGAGGCTTTCATGGGTTTCTGGAATGTAGCATGTTTTCATATATCTTAAGGTGGTGGGGGTTTTTTGTTTTGTTTTGGTTTGGGGTTTTTTTTTTGTGGTTTTGTTTGTTTGTTCGGTTTTTTTTTGGTGACTGATTTTTCTTGAAACTTATGGACTGTTTTGAAATATTTATTCCTAGATTGTTATAAGGTTAACATTAGTACTAAGTGGCCCTAGCACTCTATTCTGTGAGCATTTAATGGGAGTGGTTGAAGATTAGATAATTATTGATATTCTAGCCACTGTAAGTCTAAGACATTCCTAAATTAAGCATACTATTAAGTTTCTTTTAATAGTTTTTTTTTTGTATTCTCGACACACATTAACTAACTTGAATTTTATGAAACAAAACCTCATAGCTGATATAACTCTATAGAATGAATTTTGCTCTGAGTTCCTGTACAAGGTAGTACTTTTGTTTTGGTCAACACATTGTATCACCACGCGAGGGTCCCAGGGAGAGATGAGACATGGACACAGATGTGGGTTCCATCAGGGTCAGGACAGGAAGGCCCCTTTATTTACACAACGGGCACCTTTATACATTTGCTATGAAGCCTGTGGATTGGAGGATAGAGTTTCCACCTTCCAACCACATTTGTCAAGGGGACTGTCACTCAGTCTTGTTTGTCCCAGCATGGAATGCAAAGCAATGGCTATGTTCCATAAACATAGCTACTGTTTACATTAACACAGCCTGAGAAGCTACAGTCTTCTTCTCTAAATATGAACACTCAGGCAGCTAGGAAAACCCTCATGGTAACAACATTGTAAGAAGTATGACCCACTTCTGAACTCCCTGTTAGAGAATTTGAGCCACATTTCAGTAGAAATGGGAGATTTATTTTATTTTCTTTTTTCCTTAGAAGCTATGTTCATACTGGATTACCAGAGAGGGGACTGGACTTTTTGGCCTCAAAATATGTTTATTCAAAGGATATAGGACCATTTTTGTAATGTCAGATAACTGGATATGCTATGAAAAGGCACTATGAATCTCCACTTAGAGAACCTGAGAATGCTCTTGAATGATTGTAACACAAGCTTTATATTAAATCCCCTCTCAGTCCATTGTGAGCTGTGCGCATCCTTGCAGCCACAATGACTCTCAAGGCATCTGGCCATATTCTAGCAGACTATTGGTAAGGTTCTCTTTATTGTGCTCTTTCCCTCTTTTCTCTCTTCCTCTTTAATGCTTCAGATTTAGACTGGAAAAAAGAGCTGTTGCAAATGGAAGCAAACATTGAATCAAAAAGTGTCTATGATGATCTCTACAAGTTGCTCAAACATCTGGAATTCAGCCTAGAGGTTTCACCTTGTCTTTGTCCAAAAGGTGTTTTCTTTACATGCGTGAAGAAATGTGTGTTTTCTTTAAAATATCCTGCATGTGTACGCATGAGATGATACAGCCCATTATTTTAATGTGTCAATATCTTCTTAAACTAATAGAAAAGAGCTTTGGTGAAAAAAAGAAATTTCTTTAAAGTAAAATAAAAATACTGTTTCTTTTCTTACAATACTTACTATAGCAACTATTAGAACAGGTATTACAAATACTCTGTTACAACAAAAGCAGGAAATTCTTTCTAATCCTTGACCTGAGCTCTTCAACATGAGTTTTCTGAGTTAAGCACATATATGTCTTCATTTTCTTATCTTAAACTAATTCTTCTTCCCCATGCCTCTGTCCTGACATTACCCTTCAACTCTTTTCCACAGAAGAAAAGCCGTGAAAATGAGAAAAAATTACACACCAGTATGATGATAAGAACTTTAATAATTGAGGTATCACATGTGTCGTACCACTTTTGTGATGTCATGCAGGTGTTCAGAGCTCCTTTGCACCTCAGAGTAAGGCTGCCAAGGTATTAATTGATGATGGGAAGAAGCACCACACAGCAACAATAAAACAGACAAGTAGGTTTGAAGACACATTCAGTGTCCCTATTAGCCAGCTCCTGCTGCTTCTGACTCATCACACTGTTATTGCAGTTCTCTTGCGTTGACATCAGGTCATAAAACTGCAAAATGAACAAGGAAAGATACTAAATTTTAAATTTCTTGTTGCAAATTTTTGAATTGAGATATATATATATATATATATATATATATACACACACATGTATACACATACATACGTGTCTAAATACATGTCATAATAAATATGTCTCTATAAAGAGATTTTATTTTTTTATTTGGAGAATTTTTTTTAATAGGATATGTCAGATGGAAATATATTTTACTATTTCCTTGTTTTCATCTTGCCTTCAAGTAAAAACTAAGAATATAAATTTCACTCTGTGTATTATGATATATAAATCTATGTTTGAAATCTTAATCTGTCTACCTCTACAATCCACAAAGGTGTGGTCAGTGTACTTACTGGAGTCAAGGGCACGATTCTTCTTATTCTAAAGTAGAGATCTCAACCAAGCTAAATGAACCAAAATCCAAAGTGTTCCTCTTTCTTTTTTTTTTTTTTTCTTTTCTATAAAGGAAGTCAGCTTACTGTGGCTCTCATTTCCAGACATCTATTTTGTGATCATATAAAGTTGGATTACTGTAATCACATTCATAATATTTGAATAGAAAGCTTACATGAATTTAACTATGCTTCCCATTTTTTCCATTCTCTGTTCTGGAGTATTCCTTTCTAATTTTTCACTTTGTTAGGTAATAGCTGTGGAATGAGATAGGGAGAAGATTAATGTACCAAAAATGAGAGTAATCAAGGCTGCAGATGACAGAAATATGTGTAGATTTGTCACATGACATACTTAATAAGCAAATTATTTTCAGATAGCTATATCATAAGCCTTAAGAAGGAGATTCTTAATACTAGAAACTTGTAAATGGATTAAAAAAAAA
>VXBR01008713.1:180353-246127 GCA_013400215.1 Cisticola juncidis
AAAAAAAGAGACACTCCAGAAAAACAAAACAACTTTAAAGCTGTCAACACAAACCAAAAAGGGAAAGCACTGCTGGTATAGAAACATGCCAGTAGAAACACTGGAGATTTTTCTCATTTGGGGCTCTGTCTAATAAGAATCGGAGTTCCACATGGTGAACACACACGCAGCCAGTGTGATACCTCTTCCTTGACTTGCAGGAAAGACTCTTCCATTGAAGAAAAAAAAATCCAGTTAAATCTAGTCATAGAACTTTTATTTCTACACATTTCTTCCTATAAACTTAATAGAAGTTTGTAAATCAAGTACTGCATAACTTTTACTCATTGTATCATTCTTTTCAAGATAATGGGTAAAAAGGTGTTTCAAGCAGAACATAATATATTTGAAGGAGTTCAATTAAACTATTATTTTATCAGAATATTAATATATGTGGGTGTGTTTTTTCTTTTTTTTTTCATTTCCTGAATGTTTTCTTAATAGTAGAGAAGAGCAATTATTGTCTGTAGGGGGCTGCTATATTTATATCCAGCTGTCAGATATCAGTAAATGGCTTCCTCTCATCATGTATTACATCATCATAAATTATTAGTCATCACTAATAAAATATTAAACTTGTGTATATAAAGTGTGAGCTAAGAGATTGTATATAAGTCATCTCAAGAAAACACTAACACTCTGGAATTATTTTCAGCTACCTTCATCTACCATGTATCAATCAATCACTCTAAATAGCTGTGCCAAATGTTCCAAAATATGAAATAAGAACGTAGAAATAGAAATGACCTGTCTGCTGCAACTCACAGATCAAATGATTTAGAAATAATTACATTAGTGATTACAGCAGCCTTTGGCAGACTGAAAATAAGAAAGAAAAAAAAAAAAAAGGAAAAAAAAATAAGGTGTCCTTGAAGTCAAATTCTGCTCGCACTTTGAAGAAATTTCTCTATTCAGTTTGGTAAAATGCCCTTTTTCAGTAGCACATAAAATAACTTTTGATGAGCCTCAGATCTTCCATTTTATTATTATTTTCCATCTTATTAAATTAAGATTTAAAATCAGGAATAGTTATTTTATGTAAAAATGACTGCATCCAAGCTGCCAAAACTTTTGTCATTGCAATCACAGTTGCTTAGCCATAATTGACCCATAATTTTAGCAACAAAGGAGATCACTTGCTGAATCATAGAGATACTATACAATTTGCATAAAGATGAGAAAATGTTCTTGAGTTTATGAAATATTGAATAACTTTTCTAAAGACTGTTCAGTTCTCCCTAATATTAGAAAATTAATGTTTCCTTTCCTCGGGTTTTATTATTGAAAACAATGTATTTTTGTTAACTGAATAATACTGTCTTAGTTATAGAGAAGTAAAATAGGAAGTCAGGCTACAAAACATGCAAGCTGTGAGATGTCTTATTTTTCAGAGTAATATATTCCATCTTTATGCAAGATCAAATGAAGACAAATTTCCTCCCCAGGCTTAACCAAACAGCTCCTTACAATGCTATTTCACCTCTTATAGGCAAGCACAAGAAATTAAAATTATTTTTATTAAAAATACCAGTTACACATTACAAATACTTTTTGTTTGTTTTCATTTATCATTCTTAAATGCTAGACACAGAACTGTGTTACATAATTGTGAGCGGGCAATTGTCCTTTCCTGTTCTGTGAATAGGTATGCATAACATTTATAATTTTCTTTCCATAAAATACCTTCACAGTTATGTCCTTTAAGACTCTCAGCATACAGTGTAGACTGTGCTTCTGTGTCAGGGTGAACCTTCTCTCAAGTCAAGAGGAAATTTCTAATGGGAGCTTGAAATCAGCCTTTATGATTCTCATCATGTGAATTGATTGGTTTACGGCTCTTAGTTTCAATGTCTGATGTCACTTTTAAGATAATCCTCTCAAAAGAAAGAAAGAAAAAAAAAACTTCAAATGCTGTGGGTAGCCTGTTGAAATTTTCCATCATATGAAATAGAATATTTTGTCCAGAAAAAATGTTTGTAATTTAATTTAATTCTACAAGACTATACCTGAATTATTGTCAAATCTGTTTTTTTTTATTCCCAAAAAGGTAAAATGACCAAATATTTCAGCAGACTTAGAGGGATCTACACAACATACTATATAAAATGAGATGGGAAAAAAATTTGACTTCTAAGAAGATATACAAGAATGAAAAAAAGGAGATCATGTGACAGATTTAATATGGAGAAATCAGAAAATATTACTGTAAACATTAAAGAATGGTCAAAAAGAATATGTAATTTATATAATATAATAATTGATCAGGATCAGAGGGAATGAAATACAAAACAGTTGAATTAGACAGCATGAATTTCAATAATATTTATTTAAATATGCTTAAAATTAAAAAAAAATAAAAAAATTGACATTGATTTTTATGTGTTTAATGCAATGCAATGTATTTGGTGATTAAGGGAAACAAACAAATTAATGTCCACACATGCAGAATCAGTGAAATATAATGGAAGAATATAAACACTATATTTGGCCCACAAACCCTTCTGTTTTACCTTTCATTTAATAATATTATATTTTTCTAGAGCGTATTTTTTTTTATTTTTTTAATCTGGGCCAGTAAGCCTCTCACCCAAATAGAAACTAAATGTATCAGAAATGAGACACATCAGTCTCTGAGGTGTTGTTTTTCACTCTTGCTAAAATAAAATTAGGCTTTCAGGTTGACACCAAGCCTGTTGGAACAATGTCTGTTGTGGGCATTAATAAAGAAAATTATGCTAAAAAAGAAAATTATGCTTCCAAAGCCAAAATTTCTTTGAAAATCTGATTTCCAGGAAATAAAAATTATCCATAAATTCTCACTGAATGTAAATATATATAGCAATAATTCTGAAATTAAGAAACTTAAAATATGAGAAATACTTAAGTATGTCAAAAGGTAATCAGGCCAAATAAATTCAAATAGGCCACATTCAAACAAGAATCAAAATCTGGAAAGATTTCTTCTCTTTCTCTCTTCCTTTCTTTTTTTCTTTTTTTTTTTTTTTTTAACTCATATTCAGGTTGAACTTCCTGTACACCAGTCTCTGCCCATTGCCTCTTGCCTGGCACCCCCGAGAAGACCCTGACTCCATCCTCTTGACACCCTCCCTTCAGACACTTACAGACACGGATGGGGTCCTTCCATATCTGTCTCTTCTTGAGACTGAACAGAGCCAACTCTCTGAACAGACCCTCAGTCTTTCATTTTGAGAGAAATGCTCTGTCTCCTGTACCCATTCCAGGATCTCCATCTCTTTCTTGTACTGAGAAGTTCAGAACTGGAAACAATATTCCAGATGAGGCTTCACCAGGCCTGAGTAGAGTGGCAGGATCACCTCCCTCAATCTGCTGGCAATGCAGTAACTGTGTGAAACCCTTTCTTTAAAATAGGGTGGTTTTTTCCTACCTTCTTATTTTCTATTTAATATTGTTTTACATAGTCCTCAAAATGTATTAATGAGAAGTCTTCTATATCTCTTACCAACACAGTTTAAAAAAAATCAACATCAGTAGATCTGTTCATAGGGGTTGATATAAAGAGGGCCGATAATGTTAAATTCAAATACAAATACACAGTTTCAGGAAATACACTACTCCCTCTACATATAGGAATAACTCCCTTTGTGTATAGGAACTATTACTAAAATCTACCACCAGTGGCACTTAGACACATTTCCAAAGCACTTGGTAAATTTTTTCACCCCAAAAGAGACAAAAAAAAAAACTTATGAAATTGATAAAAATCTATTAAAAATGATCTTATTGCCAAAGCTACTAAGGTCAAGTGTAATGTACACCCAGTGTTGGTGGTCACGGTTTTGTTGTATTGTTGGTATTGCATTATTTTATTTGCAAGTCTTATAATTTATATTTATTACACTATAGAGCAAAGAGCATACATACAGGTGTAGCATGTGATAGTGTGTGGATACTGAAACTTTTTTTTTGATTTAATGACCTTTGAAAATCAGTGAAAGAATGTATACTGATCCTCATGATATGTTCCACTGTGTCATATTGCTGACATTTATATTTCATAAGCACAATTTATGTTGAGAAGAATGATGCCTTTATTTACAGTCTTCCAAAGAGAATAATAGTGCTTCTGTCAGCCTTTTAAGTCAATTTTCTTCTCTGCATATTTTATGAAGGGCTTTTTTATTTCCAATAGGATTTCCTTTCTCTATTTTGAAATTGTGTTTCAAAATAGAGAGATTTAAAAAGGTTAAATGGTGCCTGAATCATTGAAAAGAGGGCTATGTAGCTAATTTCAATGTACTCAAATAATTACGAGAATTTCAGACATGCCCAGTATCTGGCTTCTAAAAACACTGAAATTCCAGCAAGAATTAGGTGGTTTAGAAAACGTATAAAATTACTGAGAATTTTCAAATTTTAAGGATCTTTAATTTCTAAATGAAATCCGTGAAATCTGCCTTTACAAAGTCAGTAGTACACTAATGTAACTTCACCCGTGTGTCTATTTCAAATAATCTCTGCTTATCCAGCACCATTCAAAACATTTCAGTTTACCCACCCTTCAAATAGGGAAAAAACTGGAAGGTGAAAAATAATCCATAGGTAATGACTGTAGTTGTTAGGTACCCTACATAGTCAAAAAGTCCAAAGAAATAAGTAATTCATGAATGCATTGGCCAACCTAAATTTTCATCAATTAATTAATTTTGTGAATCTCTAAATCCCATCAAAATGGAATTCATGTTCATAAAAATTTTCACATTTAGAATTTCTCCACTGTGACAGATGTTCAGTCTGTAAAAGGTGATAAACCTGTAGCCTGCCAGGGTTGTTCCTTAGAGCCAGTGTGGGCTAAGCGTGGTGTTTTCAGGAACTGAGTACATCATGAAAATATATTCCATTTGCATTCTCCTGCAAACACAAGGAGTGATAGGAAGAAGTAAGAGAAGAGGAAGATATATAAGGCTAGAGCAGGGCAAGACAAAGCAGAGGGGGGAAGAAACGGGAAAGGAAACAAAAGGGAAATGAAGAGAAGGGGAAAAAAGAAGAAAAAAAAAAGAAAACAAAGAAACAGAAAAGGAAAATTTGAGAGGAAAAGGGGAAAAGACGATTAAAATGGTGACAGAAAAAAAAGTCAAAAAGAAAAAAGGGAAAAATTAAGGAGGAGGGTAAAAAACTGAAGAAAAAATAGAAAAGGAACAAAAAAAGGAAAAAAAAAGAAAAGAGAAAAAGGAAGGGACCACTCTGAAATTTCTACAATGTATCTGGAACATGGCCAAAACCATGCAAAGATTGTAGACACAGCTTTAAACATCTCTGTTCTAGTCTTTTCTTTCAGCCATTTTCTCCCAGCAAATCATGACAGGAGAATAAACCTGAGTCAACATTTGCAATTGCTTCATTAATGAATAAACAGGTTACACAGTAGACTCCGTTAGGAGCTAAAGACTCTCGCTTGATTTGACTGTGTCTGACTTTGAGTCTGTTCCTTTGTCATAGTTGTCTCCACTACTCTATAAAGTTGTTTTGCTTTATTTAATGTCTAGCACATCTAACAAACAAACAAAACAAAAACCAAAAATACAAACAAATAAGATCTGCAATCTATTAAAAATCAAAGTTGCATTAATACATTGTCTGCTTTTACCATTCTGATAAGTATGAATATTATGTTTTAGTTCTAGGAAAGTATCTTTATTTTTTTCTTAAATAAACCTTTGAAGTCCTAATATTTTCTTTGCAGAATCTCCTTACTTTCACACATTAAGAAATCTACCTATACTTTTAAGATTAAAATGCATGTAGAAGGAAAAAATGACCTCCTAAACTATACATAAAGATGTTATTAGTTGGTTTTATATTCAGTTAAATATATATCTAATTTTTGTTTTATTTTCTTAGCCCTTATCTGAAGTAATTAATTTATACTCTACATATTACTTATTATTAATAATAAATCAATATCTTCTTTTTATGAATAAAAATATGTGTATCCTTCTTAACACCATCAAATCAGGAGCAATACCCCAAGAAAGATTTAATTATTTATACCAATTCAAGACAGACATTACTTATCATTTCTCTGGTTTCCACAAAATTGTAAATCATGCAAAAACCAGGCTTAAGCATAATCTGCCATAAAATAAAGTTTATCATTTTATGAAAAAAATATGGCTACCTTCCATTTTCTACTTCAAGTCCTTTGTAAAATTGATCAAAGCTTTTGGACTATATTTTTACTGTTTGATTTACCTAATGTTCAAATAGAAGTTCAGTTACTTCTTATAATGTTTCTGTGTTCTTTTTAAGAAAATCTAATAAGCAACCAATAAAAATTTCTAATGACTGATGAATGAATTTGATACATTGAAGTGGAGTGATATGGACAGAATGGGGCCAGATACTTTTTTTTTTTTTTTTGGTCTGGTAAAGCAATGAGAATATACATGTATGAAGCTTTCAGGTAATTATCCCCTTTTTTCTTGTGTTCTGATCAAACTGTAAAAGTACACCTATACTGTTAAAAAAAAAAAAAAATTAATCAAATTCTTTCTTTCTGTTTTCATTCATTGTTTTTCATGCTCTCTCTCATAATTTTGGTTCACACCAAGCAGTCATCTCTGAGACTGTGCCTAGACACTGCTCAAGGGTCACAGTCATCCAAATCCACTCTCACTGGGGAATGTGGCAGAGTCCATAGTTTAGATTCATTTCACTGTGCTCACTCCTGGAACATTAGTTCAGGAAGTTATATTTTCCAAACCTCCCTGAGGTCATGCCCCAGTCAGGTCAGTGGCACTCCTAATACACATCATTTTGATGTGTTGTAACAGAGCCCACACAATTTTTCAGTACTTTGACCTGAAAATGGGAAAGGTTGTAAAAGGGCCGCTTGCTACCAACAGGGCTCAGGTGCTCTCCAGCATTAAAATCGTCAGTGTTTACTCACCCTCGGGGCCAGGCTGCAGTGTCTGTTAACTCTCTGTAAGAGGCATAGGTTGAGCAGCTGTCATGGAGCTCAGCAAAACTTCACTGATGCTTTTTCTCCAGCCAAAAATCTTGTTGGTAGTATGTTCATCATCTTCTCACTAGTAAGCAAGATGCAGTGTGTGGGTGGGAAGGAGAAAAGGACAAACTCAAATGAGAGGGGCCAAGAAGCAGAGAGATGCTGACAGTGCTAAAATGGGAGTAAAAGGAGCAGAAACACAGAAAGCAGAACAGAAAAGGGAACCACAGAGAAAGTCTGCTAGAGCTGCTCTCTGAATAGAGAAAACATAATGAAACACTAAATACACTGAAAATTTGGACTACAGACATGTCAAGTGGGATCACCCTCAGCTAATAGATTTTTGAAAATTCTGGCATTAAGCTCCTTGTATCTCAGACAGGTGTAATTGTATTATCCTTCCTAGAAGTGATGTTGTCTCTGCAAAATAATGTTTCTCAACTATTCTGATACTACAGAGATGTGTATAATGCAGAAATGCCACAGAAGTAAATATTTTTTCATTCAGTGTTCAGCTGAAATTATGTCCGGTACATAAGGTATGGGCAATGTTCTGAACAATGAAGTTGAAAAAACATTTGGCTGACTGACTACAAGACTCTTCTTGGCATAAATTCCTTTCTTTTCCATTGTAAGAAGTTCCTCAAGACAAAAAAAAAAAAAACACAAAAAAAAAAAAAAAAATTTCTAGAGAATTAGAGTTCATATCAAAAAGCACGTCAGTCCACTGACATTAAAGCTGTACAGGAAATTTAATCTGGTGATACTTGTTTGGGTTTTTTTTTCTTTATACTGACGTTAGAGGACTGTTTTTAGTACACTACTCTGATCTGCAGAGAAAAGTACTAGTTTTGTTTATTATTTATACTTTTTATATGTGTGATGTATATATTCACCTGACCAAATCTAGGAGTGGACAGAACTGACGTTAGCTGATCACATTACTATGCAATACCCTCCCTGTGGGGCAGAGGCCATGAATCTTTTCTTAGTTCATGAATCTTTTCTTAGTTCACTTGATAGGCCAGGTGCTCAGAAACTGCAGACAAAGCATTTCTGCTCTCTACAATCCTTAGAAGGGATGCATGCAGCTTATAAAGATCTAAAAGAACATGTATACTGCAGATTCTGTAGCAATGCAGAGAAAGAATGATTCCTCTGTAAATGTTATTCAAGAAAGCAAGCTACTTGTTACAGGTTCAGTTCCAGTGATTAAGGTTTGTGCTACATTACATCCTTACTCTCAGTGTGCCTATTTACATGGTTAATTCCTTTGGTTGTGAAAGAAAAAAATAAGTGGCTCAGTTCAAAACTTATGCATAACAGTATACAGGAATAAAAGGAAATACAAATTCATTTGTAAGCTCATGACAGCAAAGTCTGTACTTTTTATGTTTGCTCAGCAACAAATAAAACAGAGCCACAATCCTTGTTGTGCTCTTGGGGAAAACATCAATATCATTGCTATAAAATTGTTGGTTTTTGATTACATTCTCAGGTTATGTTGCAATTCCTGCCCAACTGATAAGCATGACTAGAGCTCAATGAGAAAAGGAAAGTATTTTTTATTTGATCAGTTTTTCAGTCAAAGACTTAAATTCTCTTTACCTCTGCAGGTCAGTGAATTCCACAACCCTCAATTATTTTGAGATTTGTGTGTGTGTTGTGAGGTTTTGCACTGCCTCTATATCCTATTTACTATTTAGAGGAATAGTGAGGCACCAGTTTAACCATTTTTCCTGGCATTTGTCAAAATAATCTTTGCAGATACAGTGCCTCACATTGCAGACAAAAAACAAGTTATAATAAAAGAAGTTAATTATGTTTTTTGTGTATCCATCATGACATAGCACTGTGTTAGACAGCCAGGGAGAATGATGTGTTAGGGAATTTTTTAGCTAGGAAAGCGGGGGAGGGTGTAACAGACTCTTCATGAAAGAAGTGCTTTGTCCAGCATGCTAAAAATGAGCTACTTGTTGGTGTGCAGAGCTGGAACAGATCCAGAGGCTTGAGACCTCACATTTTCTTAGCTTTTCTTTGAATCAGACACTGATTGGTAATTCTAACTGGTGCAAATATATCTGACATTATTCTTGCTTCAAAACGAACAATAAGGAAATATTAAGGAAGAAAAAACCAGGAAGAGTTTCTTCATTTCAATTGATTAGGGATGCTAAATCAAAATCAAGAGGTTTTTGCCTGAATCAATGAAATAGTCTCATATTAAAATTAAGATTTATACATGACATCCATACATAATTCCTCATAATGACTTCTTGGGTTTTTTTATATTTTTTACTTCCAAATACATACTCTATTAAAACAAGTACTTGGTATTACACTTTTTGTAATTCTGAGAAGTCTGTGAGCCTTTTTCCCCATCTTTCCTCTGATGTTGAGTGAAAGTTTCAGAACACCTTAAATTCACACAATTTTTATTATGGGTTCTTCATTATCATTTTAAAGGCATTATTGGAAAAGGGGTATTCATATTTATTTATGAATACATGAAGGAGGTAAAGGAGGAGCAGATTTTTAATCAAACAAAGTTGTGAATATAAAAAACCCCAATAACTTAATGTTTCGATTCAAAAGTTAAAAATTTTGAGAAAAGTCAACTTTGGCTTTTGCTGATTAAAGTGTTCTGTTCCTTTAACCTAGATTATCCTTTCTTAAGAAAATACAATTTTTTCCAATAGGAAAAACTATTCATAGATGACCTTTTCTGATTAAAAAGCCTTGTTTTTCACACAAAATTACTTTCTTCTTATCTTTACTATTATTAATGTATTTTCCAACAATCTCCCTTAATTTCCTGAAAAATCTATTCAATCAGCAAGTAAGCACATGCTTATGAAAAAGGCGTAATTTTACTTCTGCCCTATTTATCTAAATTTCAGTTTAGATCTCAACAAGAAAACAAACAAAACCAAAACAAACTGAAACAACTCCCCCAAAAATATCCAAACTAGCAAGCAAAAAACCCCACAAGTCCACTGTGTTCTGAGCTACCAAAAGACAAATGAAGCGTTAAGAAAATTCTCCTTTAGACCCCATACAGTATCTCTGGAATTTGTCAAAATATAAAATAACTGTAAAGCCCCCAAATCTTCCTTCAATTACTTCAGACATGGAAACACAGCACATTGATGGTTCTATTTCTAGGATTTAATGCTGACCCAGTTCCTGTGTCTTTTGGTCCACTGGAGGTTTCATGATTAGATCACAATGTCTCAGTGCAACTATGCAACTGAGACCTTTAAATGTGCCATAAATATTCTTCAATACATTAAACTATCAATTTTATATAACAAAGTGTAATGCACGTTTTTGGGGCTAAAATTCCTAATCTAGACTGAAAAAAACCCTAATTATATTTTTTACCTCTCCAATATTCCTTAAAATATGGATTATCATATCAAGAAATACTAAATTATATCTGAAATCTGGTAGAAAAACCTTCACCAAATAACTATAATCTTATGTGCTGAATCATGAACTGAAAAAAAGTCTCTTAAATAAAATATTGAACTTTAAATGCTGTTGCATTTTGACAGACAGTGTATAGTCTCCCACCTAGAATAAATTTTGCCTAGATGAGTTCAAACATTGAAGTATGTATATTTTCTTTTATTTAAGGTATAAAAAGTATAAAAGAAAAAGTAGAAACTTTTTCTTTTATATCTGCCTTTTTATGAGAAGGTGTCCTATGTAGCTGACCAACAGCACACATCAGTGTGGGAATTTTCTTCCCCCTTCTTTAGCTTTTTATTCCAAATACTCCAGATATCAGAAAGAAAAAAAAAAGTTGAAGGCTGAATTTGACCAGGACCAGTGCACTGTTTAAGAGGCTTGCATGAGTTTGGCCTAAACCTTAATAGTTGTTAATCTTTTTTCTGAATTCTAGAACCCTAAGCTTTATTCTGTAGTCTTTGACAAAACTTTTCTTGATAGCACCATGTATATATAATCTTCAGCTATGATCTTTGTCTCATCATCTGCTATATAACCACTATATAGCTGAGATGAAAAATCCAACTTAATCTCTGTTTTTAGCATAAGAAAAATCTATTGATACCGTCCACTAAGATCATAATTTTTTTTTAGGTTTTGACCCATGCAACCAATAACCTGAAAGTGATAATTTGTCCCAGTCATTAATTACAAGATATGTACACGTGTGAAGAACATGGAACAATAGGTATCTACAGATAATAGCCATTTTAAAAATACATATTTTATTAAGTTCATGGGCCTGTAGCAGACTTGCAAATAATGCCACAAACATAAAGGACATAACCAGATTTCAGAGCCCTGCTGCTGGGTGCAAGAAACCAAAGAAGAATGAGTTAACATACAAATGCAGGTAGCTAAATAAAAGACCCTTTATTTTTATTTTACATATTTGCAAATTAAATTCTATGACCAACATGGTATTTGCTAATAATCAGGTTAAAACACTGAGGTACAGGTGCAAAACTCGCACACGAACTAACACCTTGTCGTCACCGTAACTATCTCTGCAATGACCTTGGTAAGCAAAGGATAGGATATGTGACAGGATGTACTGGCTGAGTTTTTGGGCTTTTCTCATGACTAATATAGGGTAGAAAATGAACCCATAATAATGTACTAAGAGGGTCCTAATGGATTGCTCATTTGTTAGCACGTACCACAGAGTTTTAGTGACTTGGTGAAAAAAAGTTCTGTCTGTGTGAGATGTTTTCAAATAAGTATTTCATAATATCTTTTTCTGCACAGTGGAAAAAAAAAGAACAATACTTAACAACAAAAAGACACACCAAAATGCAAACACATTATAATATGAAGAATTAAAAAACCACAAAAATAATATGTACATGTTAATTTGGAAGAATAACTAAGATTCTTAATAATTTCATTCTTCGCTGTTATATTTTTTTTTTAAGTTTTAATAAGATCTATGAGTTCAGGACTTCATAAACAAATAAACAACACAAAATTTAAAACAGAAACAAACCCTGATGGTTGCAGCAGCCCTCTTATCAGAGAGTAAATATAAGCCAAGGCACAGACTTCTTGTTAAACTCAGCATGAAAAGGGTCCTGGTTTATTCCTCTTTACAGCTCAGGCATCCTGACTCCAACTATTCACTGACTCTGGCTGCAGCAAGCTCCTCCTGTAGGTTTCCCTCACAGCCTCTGACTGTTGGTTATTTCCTGCTGAACTCTGTCTGCAGGTTCCAACAACAGGCTCCAACTGCAGACCCAGACTGACCTCACAGCAGCAATTCTCTCTCCCCAGAATCCTGCTCCATGATTCTCTCCTTCACACTGCTCAAGGTTGCTCCTCCACTCCTTCCCTTACCACCTAACCCACTCATTTACCTCACTCATCCTTACTGGATATGGCTGTGACTCATCAGGGGTGAGGCTAATTAACACAGTTAATTAACACTGGTTAATTAACACAGCTGTTTCTTATCAGGGGTGAGGTCACCTGTATTTCCGTCTCCTATACCTGATCTGCAAAGCTTAATTTTTCTCTTAAAACTTAATTGTTTTCTCTAGCAATTTTTGCATAAGTCAGAAGTATATACAGGTCAAACAACTGCTGAAAACTTCCAGGGATCTATAGGATGTGTATTTCTTTGCTTTAATTTAACATGAAGAGAATTAAATTTTAAGGGAGAAGGTGAAAACACAGATCATCAAGCGATCAAAAAGCAAACTATTGAAACATCTACATAATTTTGAATAAAATTGAACTCTGCAGAGAACTGAAATTACAGTGCTCAGTCTCTTTGCTGATGATTTGATGCTGTTCATCAAACAATATCAGAAGTCAAATCAAGAAGAATGTAAGAATTAATTTGTGATTGCAAATTATTTTTTTTTTTTTGTGAGAGAGATAAAAAATGCAGTTGATTAAATAAAAGTACAGAGAAAGAAGAAATTTGGGCTTCAGTAAAGGTGAATCAGGAACTAATTTGATTGTCCAAAGCAAAACTTAAAACAACCCAAATATTTATAAGTTAAATTATAAAATTGCCTCTTCCAAGCTCTTTTATATTTGTCTCTATCTACAGGGAATGTGTTTCTGTAGAAATAGAAGTGCCATCACATTTTTTTGTGCATGCGTGTGTGTCTGTGTGTGTGCAGAAGCATTTCTGAGATAATAAGAACATTCTATGTGCTCCCATTGCCTAAAGTGTGTTTGAGCATGCAGTGTGGTTCACTCCCTGAAGCATCAGATAACACTGACATTAACAGTGCTACAGTCTATAGCACCACAGAAAAGATGAAATAGACATAATTGTGTCAGACAGACAGTGAACTGGTTTTGTTCTGTTGACAATGATTTGTACTCTTGGACGGGATACTGCTGAACTTATCTGTTACACTGCAATACTTGTTTTTCATATTCATAAAAAGAACTTAGTACACTTAGTTTATTGGGGTTTTTGCTGTTTTTTCTTTTAAGTATGCTTCTTATGTAATGATAAGTATATTGTCTAAAATGAGTAGTGAGTGATTGATATAGTTTAGTCATTCAGAAGGGTTGGACATCTATTTAAAACTCTTTCTAAAAGAGGAATAGGGATACAAAATGAGCAATTGAAAGGATGACCCAAGATAGCTGCCCTCTGAAATTTGGCTTTCAGGATGTAGTCTACTTACTGAATAGTACTGTCATTGACATACTTATAAACTTCCATATTTAAAGGTCAGAATTGATAAATGGTCTCCTACTGAGTGTCTTAGAAGCTTAAAAAGCAACCATACTGTCTTTCTTTTTTTTTTTTTTTTCAGTTAAAACAGTCTCTTGACTCCATTCACAATCAACATACCAATCATTCCCTTGCCAAATTAGTTTTATTGCAGTGATATGTCATACAGACATAATCTGGTCAGAACACCAAATTCAATTTCATCTCTATAATCAGAACCTTTAAGTAATAGCATTTAAGTATTTTTCACATCTGTAACCCAGTGGAATAGAAAAGGCTCAATTTGAGAGGATAGAAAGCACAAAGGACTACTATGAACAGAAATAATATGTCGTCTTTGGAGGACAATTTAGTCTACTTCTGAATCCCATTGAAACTTTTCTGCTCTATAGACATGGTTTTTATGAGTTCAGTATCCCAATGCACAAGATTTCTTCTCCCTCAGTCATTCTGTTCTCTCCCCCTTGGCACTGCAGCTTTTCTCAAAAGAGCAGCTCTAACTAGGGAATCAAAAGTTAGTGGTTACATTTACAGAAGTCTTCAGTGTGCAAGGACCTGTCTTTGAAAAACTTGGCCATTCCAATTAAGTGCCTAACCAGAAGCTACTGAGTGCTCTTTGGAAAAATCTGTGTCATTGGTTCTAGAGAGTAACTTCTCTAGCTGGGAGTAGTTATTTTTGACGCCTGGGTACAATTCATTCTATATTTGCCAGCTTTCTTCTTAGAGGCAGCAGATAAAGCATGATAGCATAGCATTATGCCTAATAAGCCACTTTCATGCTGTGAACAAAGGCTAGATCACATCAGAATTCTCCAAATTCAGTAAATTGCAATACATGCTCACATTTACCACTTACTTAGACTACAAGGATTATATGTATATAACTTTTTTTTCAGAGAAAAGACTATTTCTTTTGTGAAATACACATAGAAACATATTTTTAAATATATATCTATTAACACACACACATTTTAAAAATCTTTTATATTAAATAACCAGAAAACAATAAAAAAAAGACTAGGAAATAATTTTGTTTGGCCAAGGAAAAGAAAATATACATATTCACTACAAGTAATCCTCCCTATTCTATATTACTGAAATTAAAAATCATAAAGCAATGTTAGACTTAGGGGAAAAAAATCATGGTTTACTGAAATATGCACCATATGACGTGTAGGTGTGTCTATAGAGCTTACTAAGAGTTACAGAGTAGAAAAAAAACCAACATAACTTCAAAATCAGAGGGGTGGGAATGAAATTCATCATAACCTAATACTTTTGTAATGAGTAATTAATTGACTTACAGCATTTGTTTTATTTAAACTTTACTTTTATTATAAAAACTGTATATTTTGATGTGACTTCTGAAATCACAGAGACCACATACTTGTTTTCTTTGCAATTTTAGATGATTCATAATACTATTTTTCAAGGTAATTGCCTAATTTACTTTTTGTCAATAAAAAGCTTTGAGAAATCCTTGCATCTCTAAACAGATATTGTAAGGTATAAAACTGGCAATGTATGTACAAACTTCATTCTCCTATTAGACATTTTCTTGTATACATCACCCACATTTCTGTGCTCTAGCAACAAGCTGAGAGCCAATAGAAATGTTCCATCTGAATCAGACCCTAGAAAAAGAAATTTACTATACTGCACAGAATAAAAAAAGGAATCTTCCCTGATGCAAGAGCCTGTGTGAGATCTGATTAACAAAAATTCATAAGCATACACAAGCCTCTGTTTAATTTGTACACCACATTTCCATTTGTCTTAATGAACTCCAAAGCCAAGGCTCAGAGGTAAGAAGGCAACTGCTGTAATTTTACTCTAAAAAGTGAATACTTAGCTTCATGTAATAAGGTACAAGGTCTGCCTCAGGACAAACTATACTTACTGTTCTAATGCTGCCATTCTCAGAGCCTGAGGAAAACAGATCCTTCACTTTTCTTTCATTACATCTGAAGCTTTTGAGTCCAAGAAAAGAACAGAGAATTCTTCCTTTGGAGTTTAGTGTAGGAAAGAAATTTCAGCATTCAGTAGAAGGAATTACCAGCACAGATATTAATGAAATGGCACTAGTCACTTACAGCACAGAGCTTTCCCTGGAGTTTTTGTAAGCAGTTGCAAATAGCAGGTAATCTCATTTGTTCCTTTATTTGTGTTTGCTCTCTGATACAAATGCAGTGCAGCTACTGTATTTATCTTTTAGTTAAAAATCATCTGAAAAATTCTTCAGATTTTTCTTTTCCATCGTAATGGCCTTGGTTTTCATGAACATAACATTTTTTTCCTTGTTTTGTACTAATGCTACGGTATTCCTGATGTTTTCCAGTTCCTTTGTTTTCACCCTGCTTTATCTAACATTCCTGTTTGCAACATAGTTTTAATTTTTTTCCCAAATTTCCTTCTCTTGAAATGGCAGAATTCTACTGAAAGTATCTTGAGGTTAATTCTGGTGAGCTTAGAAAATAAAATTTAGTCCAAGTTAAGAAGGACGTAAGGTCCCAGAGTGTAATTCAAACATCATCCAGACATCTGGATCCAAGAAAAAAATCCAGCCTGAGAAAAAATTGTGTGAGTCACTGCAGTAGAACTCATCCTACCTAACTTTTAGGGTCTGTAATTTAAAAGTCCTTTCTTGTTCAGATGCATACTGTTACTATGACCTCTCTAATTCCTCTGTGGTTTGAAATAATACTGAAGTGACCTGGTTTTCCTGCAGTCGTCTCCCCTCCTACAATTATAGTCAAACTTCCCACTTTCAGAAGTAAAAATGCATTCTAGGTAAATCCTACACATGACAGCCAATGAGCCTGTAATTGAGAATTTATTGTTCTTTTGTACATATGATTCTCACAAAACATTTTTTGACTAATCTTTAAAAGCAGACAATGAAGTCAATTTAGGTATTCTATACTAGCCAGTAAACCCAATATACATAAAAGGTCAAAGGAAATAGTTTCTTTAGGTTTATCTAAATCTCACATTCCAACTTTTTCACTGTGTCTTTTAATATATTTCTTTAAAAAATAAAAATCTCTCTGTTTCTTCTTTTTTATTATTTTTTTCTTCACTGATCTACCTGGTGTCTCATTCATATTTTTCTCTACCTAAGTAAATTATTCTCTGGCTGTTTCCTCTTCTTAACTGTTCCATTTATTTATTGCTATTTCCTCAGTCTGAACTGTTTGATATTTCACTATATTAAAACTTCATTAGCCTGCATGTTGTGATTTAGATCACTTAAAGAGAATAAATCCCCAGTCTTCACTACTGTATGGACTGTTGAACTGTATTATTATCACTTTATTTTTTTTTTTTTCGGAGCAATAATATCCTTGTGGAAAGGTGACTGGAAAGAACTAAGCACATTATTATAAATAAGTGTTAAACATAATCAACCCTTGCATAGAAGTAATAATTCATTTAATTTGTGTTACATACCATGCTTTCCATCCTAAGATCTCATTTATATTTTCAGTTGCAGCTACAAACTGGCTTAATGGTTTCAATATTTTTTTCACCATAATTCCTTAGTTTGGGGAGGGAATTATAAGGTGCATACCTGTTTTATGTAATGCAAACAATATGATTTATTATTTCTTATCTTCTGGCCTAATTGTTTTGTGTTATGTTATATGCATTAGTTTTTCAAAAGTTCTGAGTCTTATTTTTGTTATTGTCCTGAGTCTTATTAGATTCCTCTCATTAGATTTGTTATTATATGCAAATGTATGTTTAGTATAATTATAATCTATTACTTTGTACCTTTCAAAATTAGGAAATCTGTCAAAGAGTGAATTTGAAAATTTGTTTGAAAGTAGAAGACTTAGCTTTTGAACAGCAACTGAATCTCTGAAAGAGACAGGAAAAAATATAATCTAGACCTTTCTTGGAAAGAAAAATATACATAATTGCTCATTAATAGTGAATGCACACACATGCACATTTAACAGAGCCATGCATGCAATAAAAGAAAATAAATTCCATAACACAAGAAATCAGTAATCTTCCCAGGTAACAAATCTGCTTTTATAAAAAATTTCAGACATTTTTTGGCCAGAATATGTCTCCTCGGTCCCTTTTATTCTATTGTTTCAATAACCTATATTTACTGAGGCTCCAATAGATTATTATTTTTCAGGGTAGAAGAAAGTAATGAAGAGAGGTAGGAAAAAAAAAAAAAGCTGTGTTTGATTCAATTTCCTCTAAAACACTTAGGAATGATTTTGAGAATCAGAGATTCTGATATTACACAGACTACTGAGTACATCTGTGGTTGGCTTTGTGGTACATCCCTTCAGTTTTCCAGTCTCCCTTTCTCCCTTTCTCATCACTGCAAAGGCCCCTTCACAGGTTTGAAGTAAATAAACTTCTAATCGTCTCTGCATGGCAAATCAAATGTTCATTAAGACCCAGCACACTGTCCAGCTGGATTTTAAAGGTGTCCTACTTTGAGGAATTTAAAAGTGTCCAATGTTGCCCACTTTGATGAGGAGATTATTTCAGTGGATGATTGTTCTCATTATGGAAACTCTGTGTTTAATCAGAATCTCCTCAAAAGTAACTTGTGCCCATTACCACTCATCATTTCCATGTGACTTCTTGTAAAAAGGGAGTCTCCATCTTCTTTGTAGCCAAATTTTAAAAACTGGAAGATGATAAAGTATCATGTAAGCTTTCTGTTCTCAAGGCTGAACAAACCCAGTTCTCAGCCTTTCCCATATGGCAATATCCCAATCCTTGGATCATCTTTTTGGCCTTTCTCTGAGCTATCTCCAGCCTGTCCACATCTTATTTGCTTAGCAGGGATCAAAACCCAGCACCATATTTCCAGCTGTGGCTTGACAAGCACAGATGGGAATAATAAAGTGGCTTTTTTATCTCTACTGGTGATACTCTTGTTGATGCACCCCAAAATCCTGCTGGCTTTCTTTGCCACAGTGGCACACCTCTTCTACTGAGCTTGAAGTTCACCAGGATCCCCAAGTCCCTTTCTATAGAACTGTTCCACAAAGAGGTAGATGACAGCCTGGCATACACTGCTGGGTCGTGTCTTCTCAGACACAAGACCTTATACTTGTTCTTGTTAAATTTCATAAGGTTCTTGCTAGTCCTCCTTTCCAGTCTATTCAGATCCTCCTGCAGGGTACCACTCCCTTCTGAAGTGTCACCTTCCCCACTCAGTTTGTTATGATCAGTGAACTTCATCAGAGTACATTTGATCCCATCATCCAGATCATTTATGAAGACATTAAACAGCATGGGGCTCTATAGGGTTCCCTGGGAGACTCCACACGGGACAGGCTGCCAGTTTGAAAAGCAGCTATTTACTACCTGCACCCCCTGGGTGCAGCCCATCTTCCCCACCCACCACACAGAACACTTCTCCAGACCATGACACAGATGCAGACTGTTCCACAGTTCAGTACAAGGAAAAATAGAGGAGATATTTTTAAAAAATTGTAATTAGAATTTGCTGTTAGGTCCAGATGATGTCCACCAGGGAGCAAGTCATGAGCCAGCCTGTTAAAAGTCTGGAAGTTCTGCTTATATATAGAATATATGATCAAGTGAGTGGATTGTACAGTATATGGTCTCGTGTTTTGTCACCTGAATGATGTTGCTCAACTTTGTGTGTATTTCTCAAGGAAAAAACTCTAATTTGAAGAAAGAAAATAATTTAATACTCTGAAGCACTACAATTCTCTTCAAGAGTCATGTAAATCTGTTGCTTCAGGTTTTTGTGGTTTGTTTTGTTTTGTTTTGTGGGGTTTTGGGGGGTTTTTTTTTGTTTTGTTTTTGTTTTGTTTTTGTTTTTGTTTTTTAACAAAATACTATTCCAGGAAGTACCCTTTCATATTAAAATTCTAACCTTCTTCCTACTTTTCATGGCTGTAAAAACATTTGCCAATTTATTTCCTCTAACAGCCTGCAGCTCTCTAATACTATCCAGAAATTACCTGATTTTTTTCAGTACCCTCAGCTTCTCTCTAAAACAGCTATGCAGTGTCAGCAAAGATATTTTTAGTGTCTTTTCCTCCATCCTTAATATCATTCTCATAAAAGCTTGTCATCCAGTCCTCCTGCTTTTTCTATCACTCATTTCCATTAAAATTCTAATTTATTTTTAAAACACAAAGACATTTTCCTACATTACCTGTTTCCATCATTCTAATGATGTCATACACTGTTTAAAAAGCACTGCAAAAATATTAAATATCAGTTTTACAATTACAGTCTGATGACTCTTTTGCCCCCCATTTTATTTTGCAATAGATATTTTACCATAACCATATGCAGTAGATATTTAACCTATATCATCCAAACTTACCTTATATCTCCTTCACCTTTGGTAACAGTAACCTGCAGAAATAGTACACATGCATGGGACATCTAAAAAGAGTTATTTAATATGAAAGAGTCACATGAGTCAAACACTGTCCTTGCAATTAATCTGATCAGTTAAAAAATAATCTGGTTGGGTTACAAACAGTTGTTTGTTTTGTTTTGTTTTGTTTTGTTTTTTCTCAGAGAATGCATGTTAAACATGTTTGGTGAGAAATTGTGAAAAGACACATTTTCTGCATGTGTGTAGCAAAGCTCCTAGATGAGACCACTCACTCTAATTTGAAAATCACAGATCTTGATACAGTACAGTGACATTTCTTCCCAAGAAAAGAAACCAAAGTTAAAACAGGAAAAATGTAGGCAAAAAAAGTGAGGAAAAGAGGAATACAAGTTTACCATGATGTGTCTCCAAAACTGGATATTTTGACAGATTTTGCAGATGTGCATGTAGATGTGCAGAGCCACAGCAAAATGCACAAACATATATTACCTGATGAACATATTGGCCATCTGTGTTAGCTGAAAGATTTATGAGAGCAATTTTATATACCATGTACAGAATTATTTCAAATATTTAAATAAATTTGTTTCAAACTCCACTCCATAATAAATGCATAACTGTGGCTAATATATTGCACATATTTTATGCTTCTCACAAATGATAGAGTGTGCCTTTATATATAAATATGAATGTTCAATAGAGACAGAGGAAGAAAGGTAGAAAATTTTCATTTTAATTAGAGAGAAAAGCTTTTTATTCACTTCTTCTGTACTAACATTTATCCACATCTTTCATTTCTCTAAGCATAATAGACTCCAGTGGCTTGAGGACTTGATTTAAGGTTAACTGCAAGAGCTTTTTTAATTTGTTGCCTTCCTCCCTTCCTTCCTCTAGAACAACACTTGAGACCCAAGAGTATCATACATAAAAAGACAAGGTTCTATAATCCATTTAATGACTTTGAGATAAGGATTTCTGCTCAGCATCTAATAAGGCATCATTTCAACAGCACAAAAGAATATAAAAAATAATCCTATGTTTTCTGCAGTATTAAAAGTACAGAATTCAATCTTTATCAAAACAACCTCTATTAAGTGAAATAGTTTGGCTGTGTTTATTCAGGACAGCTCTACCAAATGAAGCTCTCTGTGGCACAATATTGTACCCCATAGTTCATGAAGTGTTTGAATGGGCCAGTTAGTACACGTAATCAGAATCTGTTTTTAAGACTTTGCTAAAAAGTGGTGTATTCCAAGGCTGAATAAGATATCTTTATGCATATGTTTTTAAATGCTATTTTGCCGTTGCAAATGAATGATTAGTCTTTCTTTTGTGTCACAAAACCAGGTTTTGAGCTGAAAAAATTTACTTGATATTTTAAAAATATATTAATAAGATTGCTCAGTCAATAATCTTCATAATTTCTCATTTCTGCAGAAAAGTACATTTCTGAAGTAGCATTCTGTATTACACTGAGCTTAGGATGTTTAAAAAGGTTTAAGTTACTCACCCTTCTATGTGCACTTATGATTTACTATAAATCAACCCTAAATTTCAGTGAATATTTTCTAATTAACTCTTTTCCACTGAAGCATACCCCAATATATTTTGTCTCATAACCTTTCAAATGAAATGAACAGCTTTAAGTACTATACTGTATCATCTCCATGAGTCCTAAAACATTAAATATGATTTTTTAATGCCTGCTTGCTACATCTATAAGGCATGACTAAAAATACTGATTGCTCGAGAGTGCTCAGTTCAGTGTTCCTTTGCATTTCTGCATCCAATATTAGGATGCAGAAGAGTGTGCCTCTATTTTTGGAATTTAATTTTATTAAAATTTGTCCCTTTAGACCTTTCTTGAATGATGGATCTTCTACAGAGTAGGCGCTATCAAAACTCTAGCCATGGCTGAATACACTTTAGTAATATATTTTCCAAGTTCTTTGTGCTAATGTAATGAGCTACATCATAGCTGAAATTCAAGATGTAGAAGCTGTCTTCTTATCAGTGTAAGGCATTTCTGTATTGAAAAAGTAAACCTTTTCTGCAGGTGAATATGGCTTTTGTGAATCAGTGATTAAAATTTTGTTTAACTCTACAGAATTTAGAAGTTAGAAATATATAACAAAAGCAGTACCTTGGGTGTCTCTGTTGAATTTCAGCTGTTCAGAATAAACAAGTGCTGTAATGCGTTTTTTATGTACTAAGGGTCTACTTGAGGTATTGTTTTGATCTTTCAATTTCTAACTTAGAGGAACAAACAGGTTCTTTTTCATAAATGCTGTTTATCTTACATTCTTTAATTTTATATTATGATCTCAAAATCTGAATAGAAGAATAAGCTGATTCCAGGAAAGTGGTTGTGTACATTTATCATCCGCTTTCCCACCCTCCCTTTTTTGTAAAGACAAATGACTAGAGCCAAAATATACCATAGGGAAATTTGGTTGTCTCCTTTATCTTCAGAATAACATCATAATAATCTGCCGACACTAAGGGATACAGTCTAAGTACTTACATATCTCAGATTAAACTGTTGGTGGTTATGTAGAAAATGCACACATTCTAAGACTACTGTGCTTTTTTGTGCGCTCGTTTCCACATTCAGGAGAAATGTGAGTGTGTCCACTTGGAAACTTGCAAAATCTGCCTTCCTGTTGTAGATATTGTAGTAGATGATAACTTCTAGTCAGCTTTCTCAACCATCCCAGAAGCAGATGTGTGGGAGTAGCTCAGCTTCATTTGGGGACAAACTCAGAAGTAAAAGATACTCCAGGAATACATAAATAATAAAGACAGAACTGTATTAATGACAATTGACTAGCTTGTCAGATAACTTTTAAATGCTTATTTTTGTCTTAATGGTTAATTCAGGAATGGGAGATTGACAAATGTTGAGAGAACTAGAAGGCTGAAATTACATGAAATTACAATGCTTTTTATATATCATTTCTACCTTTATACATTTCATGAAAAACAGAGTGCCTGTGGTGCTCCATTGTTCTGAAGGTCCCTTTGACATAAGAAATGAATTACAAGTGCTTGAAATTGAAATTCTACATTCTATATTAGATATCCAAATGTGTGGCCTTAGAAATATTTCAAAACCCTGTAGTTCCAATTGAATTCTCATTTCTACATTGTTTATTTATGAGAAGACTGGAGTCCTTTTCTATCACCACACCTTTTTTAAGTAGGGCCAGGGATTGATCTGGAATTCAAATAAATAATAGCTACATATAGCATCTACTTTGTGCCATTAACGAATTCAATAATTTGTTTGCAGGATATGTGGAAGAGTTGGTTCCCTAACAGGTGCTGTAAATTTACCATTTTTCACCTAACAAGGGAGCAGTTCAGTGAACTGGAGGATGGATAAATATGACTGAACTGATAAATTAGCAAGGATTGGTGTGTTCATATATCTGATTTTAGATGCTTTAATTCTAATTTCCTCTCCAGGTGCACAAAGAGTGCACACATATTTGTCATTGTGCATATTCCATTGTGCATTGAGCCCTTCTCATGGAATACACCCCTTAAACTGTACTTCATGAACATAAAACCTTGCTGTGAATTGTCTCAGCACAAGCTGCTCTTGTTTTTTATAACTGCTAGGAATCCAAAGACATTTATGTTCATATGTCTGAGTTTCATTCTCAGGAAATTAAGACTCCTTAGATATAAGTGTGTCAGAGTGAGTGAAAGTAGTATGTAATTACTGTAGTTTTCTACACACATAAATAAAGAAACTTATAAACCACCAAGAGATAATAAGCATTTCTCTAAAAGCAAGTTCCAATAGTTTCGGATGTATAGTTGAATGTTCCAGAAAAGCACAGTTTTTGGGTTTTTTTTAACAAAATAGTAATTTAATTTGTTACCTCTGGGATTCCTGTTAAATATCAAAGAAAACATAAATATTAATGGGGACTTAAATTTTCTTTTCAAAGTGCATAGTTCTACTTGTTTAAAAAAAAAAAAAAAAGGAAAGTGGAGATCTTCATGCTTAAATGTGTGGGTCAACCGCACTGTTCCATGAACATGTGAAAAAATATACACACTTTTCTTGTGAAAGAAGTGAAAATTATGCAATATCTTTCATACTTTAAGATTTTTGTAAAAAGAAAATCCATAAAGTTTCAGAATCCCCAATCAGAGACCATAAGAGAGCACAGCACAGTAAAGCTTTAAATGAACAAGTATTTTGTAAAGCTTCTTCGCAACACTTGCTTTGGTTGCTAAAATGAAGGTTTTGAACTAGTGATATAACTATCATTTATTTCAGAGATGGAGCGGGTCTTTAAATTTCAACTTATTAAAATTGATTTGGGTTCCATTTATGTAATTGGGAACAGGATTTTTGCCAGGAAAATTATGCTCTTTCAACCATTTGAATAAGGAAGTTTTGTACAGTCATCTATATTTTATTTCTACTGTGGTAGAAGTGTCTGAGACTGAATGATTCTTTTCTTCCCCTCTAAATCAATTCCATTATGAATCAGCGCCAAAAGAAAATATAGCTCTCCAAGTCCTATGTAATTCACATTTATGGGTGCTGAAATTTATGTCTGAAATCTGAAAGTGGATATTTACGTATGTATGTTTCAAGTTCTCAAATGCACAAAGTTTTGATTGTCAACATAATGAGAAACACTCCAGTCTTGTGCAGAAGTGAGCAGCTCTAAATGCAGACTGGAAGTCTACAGCAACTGGAGTTACTGGGGTTTGTCAAGGTAGATCTGCTCAAATGCTCTCTCTTAACCGTATCTGTCCTCCATGCAGTTTGAACTTAAGAGACTGTTTCCTTTTGGCTCAATGACTTTCCCTGGAAAAGGCAGAAGCTTGTTCTCCAGGCAAAAAATAAAGCTTTGGGAGCCAAATACTGATCAGTCTCTGCCTACCACAGAGCAGAGGAGAGACCCTGCGAGCTGATGGTGTTCTGGTATCCCACAGCCACCCATTCTTTGTTGTGGGCTAGAGCAGTTTTCATGCACCTCAGACAGACTTAACCAAGAGAAACAGCAGCCAAGGCTTTGGACTGGTACAAGGTAGAAACAGCAGCATGAGTTCTGTGGGTTCTGTTAAGAGACAGGAATCTCAGCTCTGGATCTTGTTCAAGTGATGCTAGTAATATTGTTGATAAGCTTTGCTGAGATTTCAGTAGCCTCAACCCACTGATTTCCCAACCCAAATGTTACATATAGACATGTTTTATAGAGGCGTATAATACAGTTGAGCCACTGATAATTAGCAGAGGTCTTGTGAATTTAATCAAAAAGGCTTGAAAATTTTGAAATTATTTTCTCCCATCTTTAAGTCAAACTCCATCATCCAAAGATGGAAAAGAAGGGAAGGAAAGCACTAAAGCTGAATTTCATTATAGTGATCAGAAACCAATAGCAGGTAACCCTTTTCCTCTGGACTTAAATGCTTATTCTTTCAGAGTAGAATGATTTCAACTTCAGATTTCTTCTGAATCTGGGTGAGATGAATTCCACTCCAGGTAAGAGCACAGTATAGGTAGCAAATTAAAATTTGATCTGTTCTCAGATATATCAGAGGGGTATGCAGCTAGGTTACTGTGTAACAGTAAGAAGCATTGGAAAAATAATTCTTCCTGAGAGATATACATTTGAGATCAATATATTTTACTTTTCTAAACATGTTAACATAAGTTTAATCCCTTCTTTCTTTTAAAATTCCCTCTCTCTATCTCCCCAAAAAACCCTACCAGCTTGTCAAGTCTCCATGGCAATGGTTAATATAAACCTGAAAGAATTTGAAGATTGTAGCTCTCTAGCCATCAGTGATGCAGTTTAGTAAGTTTGGAATGGTTTTCCACTCAGCATAAGTGATAACGAAGAGCAGAAGAGAGGTGAAAAAGCATGACAACCTTCCTCTCCTTGCAATTTCCCTGGGAATCCACTCAGTAAACAAGAAAAGTAAGACAGTTCTTATATATAACTTAAGAAAGCACACCTACTTGGAAGCAGCCCAGTAGTTAGCAGGAGAAAGGAATGAGAAGAGTCGGTAGAGAATGGAAATAAAAATACAGAAAAAAAGTGAATTAAATGTACAAAAAACTGCAATAGAGTATTCCAGTTTAATCAAGGGACATACTGTTTTGTTTAATGGACCTCTTCATTCAAATAGTAAATATAACTGCTGTTTTAAGGAAAAACAAGGAAGTGAAATTGAAAAACACTGTTGAAAATATGAACAACTACTCTATCCTGCTAATGAGGAAAGGTAAGGCAAGGACAGAAAAGAAAAGAAAAAGTCTAACAGTATCATAGTCTATGGAAAATCAGAGGAGCTTTTTTTTGAGAAGTAGTACTACTCAGAGACTGTGTGTTCTCAAGAAGAAAATCAAGACCTTTTTCTAAAAAATGTGTTCAGAAAAACTGAAAATCGCTACTGAGGCATCTTTCAAGTCTGTTGATATATTTATAATGACAGTTTTCTTCAAAAGAAGGATGGAAATGTCTCCCTCAAAAATAACTCAAACCAGCAAGGAATTATGTAAATAACAAGCTATAGAGTGCTTATGTTTTTAGAGAAAAAACCTCCAAAGTTTATACTTGCTAATGATTGAAATATATTTAATGATATGTGTATCATTCATTTAAATGGGAATATTTGCATGTGGAAAAGCTCAAGTGAGCCATGTAAACAAAAATTTTCGAGGACTTAAATAATGAAGAAGAATCAAGAGAGGAACATAATTATGTTGAGTTCAAATATTTTATTAAATGCAAAATGATGGTGAAATTGGTTTCTATAAAAACAGACAGAACACCAGCCATGTCTGGATCCAGTTTCATGGCTCATCATCATCAAAAGGCAGCCAGAGAAAAAGTGATAGACTTGACACACAGCAAAGGACTAGTGGTTAAAGTTAACTCTGTTCAGGGAAAAGGCCTTTGATAATACAGGTCATGCAATATGCTATAGACAATCTTCAAAGACAGAAGTTTGCAAAATAAGGGGAACAGCCTTAATGGAATTATTATTCTAAGAAGATGTATTGATTTTTTGGGGGTTTTTTTCCCCATTTGTTGTGATAATTCTATGATCAATAAACAAAGAACCTGCTGAACCTTTCATACTTTGTTTTGCCAAGCTTATGGTTGACTGAGTTCAGTCCAGAGCTAAAGGAGAAAGAAAAGTTTATTATACACATGGAAAGATGAAAGCACTTCCATGTGCCTTGCAATTGATGATATTCAAAGTGAGATTTGGGGTGTAGGTAAAATAAAGGAAAAAATAAATTCCAGGATACCTCAATATTCCTCCTAAAACTGCTTCAGGAAAAACATGAAAACCAATCTGGAAAAATAATGAAAATATTAGGGAAAATGGATTTCTTGAAGACATGACCGTGAAATTGAAAACTACATAAACTATATATCTTGAAGAATACTTAGAGTTACCAGTGGAAGTTTTATAATCTTGTCCATGACAATAATAGTCCATGTCCTCAACTGTAAGACTGAATTAACACTTACATCTGGATGATGGTATATTAAAAAAGGAAAATCTTGCAAAGTTAAGCAGTGTATTCTTGGAAGACTGGAGAAATAATAAAATGTGCATATCAGGTAAAATCACAGACCTTTTCCATCTATCCTAGTAATCTCCTCAGAAATGTTTACCATATCATTTGAAAATAAAACTTTCTGATACATATATAGGATAAATCTAAATGAAACACAAGAAAGGGTATGTTATTCCTCATATTTCATCAAAGTTTCAACAGCAGCAACAGAAGATATGCTCTATCAAATATCCCAACAGTCATTAAGTTGTCAGTGTCATTACATCTAAATACTTATCCAACTACTTATGCTGCTGAATATATACAACTAAAATTTTATGTCAGTTGATACACAGCTATTTGCAAAATTATGATGTTTAAACCAGATAATTAGGAGACAAAATAGCTTATTGTGTTCCCAGCTCTACAGCCGTTTTCTGCATTTGGAAAATTTATTAGTCTTAGTTTTAAAACCTGTGCTTAAAATTACATATTCTTCACCTACTCCTTTCTCTACAAATTAGTATTTGAATAAGGTTGATTGAAAATAAATGGGGTTGCAAACCTATGGAAGATGGACGTTACTTAAAGTCATCTTTTCAAAATATATTTAAAATTTTCGTCTCAATATCATCTTACATTTTGTTGCCTCAGCATCCAGAACTATCTGTTAATTCAGCTGTTAAGTCTGACTCCCATAAATAGTGCAAAATTTGGAGGAGGGGGATAAGATAAAATGTGCCAATAAATATATATTTAAGCTGAATTCACTACATTTTTTCTGTGTTGGTCTCAAAAGTTCCTTCAGTTTTGCTCAGTAATGTTAAATTAAATACAAAGCATTAAAATAGTGTTAAAATTGCCCTGCAACTAGATAAACCAGCCAAAGCTTGTACCTCTGAATGAATGACAAAAAAATTATTCATGATTAGTGACTCATATTATCATATTATATGAGCAACAAGCAGAGAAATGACTATTTATTGTAATCACAATTATTAGCTTAAAAACACTATTCATGAGCATGATGCTTTTACAAAATTGCTAAAGATAAATTTTATGACCTTAAAACTAGGTGTCTGGAGACAATGAGACCAACTGAACAGAAAAAAAAAAAGGTAATTGAAGAATAACAAATTGCTGAGATAGTGCTAGAAAAATATATCAGATAATGTCTTGATTATAGACAATATCTTAAGTAACTTGATTTAAAAGAAACACTTAGCTTGTTTTCCAACTGTAACTTCTTCTTGCGAGCTAGAAGGAGGAGAATATAGATCTTGATGTGCCCTCCTTCTTGGAAAAGAATGCCTGTTTGTAAAGTGATGGTCTTGAAATATCCAAATAACCAGCTTAAACAATCTGTTTTGATGTTTGCAGGCTTCTCTTTTCTTCCTTCTATTTAGACGATTGTGTATGCAGAGTGCAGAGATGGTTTGTATCCACTAGCATGGATGTGTTTGCATGTGTGTGGTTTTTTACATATGTACTTATCATGGTTAAGAGTACTGCATGTACATTTATGTAGATCAACTAGTTCACAAACACATTCAAGTGTATATACACACCCACATATATGTATACACATACATCTGGGCACATATCTATGTATGAGAGTGTGTGTGTTTTTGTAAGAACAGAATAAAACAGGTTTTTTTTTTCTTTCCTACATTTGAGTGTTTCCTCCTTCTCTCCTCCCCAGGTTGTGTGCAAAATTCATTGTACACCTGCCAAAGCAGACCCATTATTTTTTTTCAGCACAATGATGCAGAGGGTTTTGGACACTACTACGGATGCAGGGTTTGTTTTGAAGCCGAATAGCTTTGTCCCTAGTGCAGTATTCTCGTGGCATGACTTAATCCAGCAAAGCCCTTCTTGTGAAATCTTGAAAATGAAAAAAATGTTTGCCTACTTGAGAGATCCTGTTTGTCTGCTTTACCCTCATGAAGCCCCACTTACTAACTAGAAATCTCATTGATTTCCAGAGAGTAATCAACATGTTTGCCGAACATGAACTGTGAACATGGAAGTCTAGGGGTCAGAGATACCAGGTTCCAGTAGAATCTGACAAGGTATTTATATCTGATTTCCTTTCAAAGACTTCTGAATCTGCTTGTTTGAAACATAATTATTGCTATCTTTCAAATTTAGGATGTATTTCTCTCTAACTGTCCACCTATGCTATCTTGTTAGCACATTGTTGGTACGTCCTCTGGCGATGCAAACACTGCGCATTGCTTTGTATTAAATAGGCAGTAAATTAAATCAAAATCAAGCTCTTCAATCTCTCTCTCATTTTTATTGTATAGCTATGGGCTGAAATCTTGTTTTTACTACATGTCATGCATCTGAAATTTGATGCTAGGGAGTTCTACAGACAGTACTGGGGAAGGTAAAGAAATTAAAAAAAAACATTTCTTGGCATAGAAGCTCTGAAGCATTCAACAGAATTCAACTCTCACAGAATATCCCTGGCAACTGCTACAGTCTGCTTCCCAGAAATCAGTGACCTGTGTTAAGTTATTAGCCACTGGACTCAGAGAGCTCAGTCTTCACAAGTCTCTCTTAAGAAGCTTTTCACCTCCCTGTCGTCTGATGCATTACCTGCCTCTCATACTGGTTTATTAAAAACTGCTCATAGCAGATGTTCATCCATATCACTCTTCTCACACATCAAGATCCCAGGATTTAAAAGCTATCATTGTGAATGCTGCATGTGCATACAAAGTTGTCAGATTTTCCAGGACACTGCTTTCTACAGCTTAATATTGTTATTATATGAAAGTGTAGTATATGTATCTGTAAATCTTTCCCAAGTAGCTATGCTTTGAGTATCTAAATATTGTGGGGTAGTTAATTGCTACCCAGACTGGATAGGAGATGCTGAGGTCCCTCAAAAAATCTTGAAGCTGATGTTTACAGCCTATAACATCTTTTGGATGGCTAAAATTTTGACAAAAGGAACAAATAAATGGGCTGGACACCTCAGCCTGTGAAGAGACTGGCAAAGGTGAGGAATTGGGATAATGTTTTTTAGCACGCATAGCACATAAAAGCTGTGAGCAAGCAATTGTTTACAGCTCCTAATATAAGAACTAGCAGGCATCAAATAAAACTAGGAGGTTGCTTTTTCAGAAGAAACAGCAGGGAACATCTCTGCAGGCAGTGCAATGTATAGTTCAGTTCTGGAATGTGTTACTTCGAGACTTTTATACAAAGTTTAAATAGTTCTACAAATTGTTATAAAACAAACTATGGAAGAAATTTGCTTTGAGAGACTCAAATACAGATACAATCAAATCTGCAAAGCACTCATAGCATATTTTGGGGTAAAACACTATTCTGAAATGCAATACTATCTGCTTGTATGTGCACTTCTTCTCTTTCATCTGCCAACTCTACTGCACTTGTGAAACTTGTGGATCTGACCTGACTGACCTGCTGCTGGATCTGGCAAGGCTGTTCGTACATTCTGCTCTTTGAATAATTCATTTGACTCTACACAGGACTAGTAGCAGTAGCCCTCTTCAAATTCTGTTTTCCCATCAATGATGGCAATTCACTATCCTACAGAGTGCTGTGCTATTTTTATGTAACTTTCATCAACACCTCCTACACATTTACAAACTCAGGAAAAGTTATTTTCATTTTGCTTTGAAATGGTGTGATTATAGCACATAGGTCATGCAAACAGTATTTATCATTTGCATAATTATTCTATTTTCAATTATAGATTTTAAGCCATACAAATATCAGGTTTACTCATGCTAGAAGTTCAGTGATCGTGAGTTTTTGAATGTTTCTGTTGCATACCAATGGTTTCATGCACTTTTTGCAGCTATGTGTTAATTAAATGAAAAAAAAAAAAAAGAGAGAGAAAGAAAAACTCACCTGCATACAAAACAAAAGCAACTGAAAGTTATAAAGCTAGAAGATTTCCTTTTAAATAGGTATCATAGCAAAAGCTTAAACCATAGCCAAGTGAATTGAGAAATTTAACGTTTATGCTGTGGACCACATAAAAATAATACATCACATAGTTTAGGCCAATACAGTATCACAGATTTGCCCGCTTTGAAAGCTAGAGACAATCAAGATGACAGCAAAAAGAGAAATTCTTGGAGGAATACAGGTCTTTGTTTGATAGTAAACATCATTACTTCTCTTAAAAATGTCAAGTCTTCAAGAAAACTGAATGTTTTTTGTTTTAAACAGAACATCATGTGTCTTAAGTGTGGTAAAAGCCAGAAAAATGGCTACTTAGAAAAAAAAATTCTTCAGCTCTGATACCTATATGCTTCCAAGTTATATCTACCTAATTTACTGGCAAAAAAAGTGAAAGGCATAACTGTTGGTTCAAAGCTAAGGCCCTCAAGAGAACATCTGCCTCCATGAAATGTGATAATAAGAATCCACTAAATTCTGGGATTACCATATGAAACATGATTGATTTTAACTGAATACTGTCTTACTTTATCTTTTCTTGGAGTATCGTGGTCTGTATAATTACCTATAATTTGGGCTAAATAAGTAGAAATTCAAGTTTATAGTGCCAGAATTAGATCTGAAGTTATTTTGGCTGTTAAAAATTGGGTGGCACCCAATTTTGCAAGAAAATATATCCAGTTATGCACTGATTATTTTTTTCAGGTGTTACTCCATCCTGATGCTTCTCTGCTTCTCTGTTTATCTTCTCCCTTTAACTACCTCACCTAGCCTATGACACTTCTCTTTACTTAGGCTGCACTCACACAGCCACTTGGATTGTAAGTGCATCCATTTGGAGATACATTTTTCCCTTTTGGATCTTGAGAGAAGGAAACTGCCATGTAAGAATTATCACTTTTAATTAGTGAACTTGCAGATTGGCAGCATGTAGAAAAGCTATGACAGCAAAAGGAAATGGGATGATTTTAGCAGTGATAATCTTTATAGTGCCAAGAAACTTTCACAGCAGTTCATTAGGGGGGAGATCTGTGATTTAGGCAAGACTGAATCAGCACTCGTGCTGGCTACATCAGTAGTGCTCAAATGAGAATTAAAAAGACCAGAAAAGAGGAGTGGATCACACATGCTGGTCTGGGAAGGCAGGGTGCATTCCTCTACGCATGCTATTCTGTCCCGGGTTTCCTCTGAGTCCTGTGAATGAATGACAAAATAGATGTTCTTTTACAGTTCACAGTGTGAATAACAACAAAAGACTGCTATATTTTTGCAGCATGAAATGTACTGTATACATTGCATACCTTGGGCTCTACTTTGATTGTGGAAGGATTCAAAGACTTCTAGGGGAGTATTACAGGATTTTGCAAGCTGGGAGAAACCATACTGGCTATTAACCAATGACAAACCTTCTTCATTAAATTAAGGTGCCATCAGCAAGACAAGTATGAGTGGGCAGGAATTCTACTTTTTTTACCTTCTATTTCCATATAGCCATACCTTTTCCCATGAACACAGGGTAGTGTGGTGGTCTGTTCTCGGGGGTTTTGAATGATCCCTCTTTTGTCTTCCCTGTAGACTCTAGTGCCCACCAGTTCTTCAATGTTTGATTGTACTTCTGATGTTTATTAACCAATTCTTCAACAGTTACTATTGCTGAGTAGTTTTAATGGAAACCAAAGTGATTAAGGTATATTTTCAATGTAGCTTTTCTTAAAATTTGTTATTAAAATTGTTCTTGATGAAAATTTCCCTGTTCTTTATGCAATTAAGGTTATTAAATATCAATACAGTGTAATATTGAAATACCAAAATTCCATTACTATTGAAATTGACAGAAAGTATGGGAAATCTTCAACTATGTTCTTATCACATAAGCAAACTAGAAGCTCTCTATTGCAAGCATCTTATCTGAATATGCATGAATTGAAAGCCAGGTATACAACAAAGTATTTTATCCTCAGACTTCTCACAGAAAATTTCTACTACTTACCAAAATAGTTGCAGAATCAAAAATTTCAAAATTTCAAATGAGCACAAAGGATCAACATTAAAAAAAAAAAAAAGGAGAAAAAAACCCTTTTAAATAAATGTGTATTGTAAGCTACATAACTCTGGTTTTTAACCTTACTATTGTAGGTATTGTAAGAAGACCTTGTAAGTACAGAGTTAATGCCACTGCCTGCAGCTGAATGACAGACAGACAGCCTGATAGACAGGGAAACCTCCTCCCTAACAATGTATTGGAGGGTGAGCTACTGCCTTAATTTTACACAACCTCTAAGATTATTTTTGACAGTAAGGCTGTCAGGGATAGAAAGTGGGTCTCTAGCTTCATGTCTTATGGCACAGTGTTCAGATAATAAAACAACAGTAAAATAAAAAAGTGCAAGTATACCATACCAGTGGAAGTTTTGCAGCTCAGGTACTGTATCAACTTAATGGTGAGGGAGACTTTACTCTTACTAACCAGTTCTATGTAATGCAACTTTTTTTGTTGAGAAGAATCTTAGCACTAGATCATCAAGTATTTTCTTATCTTACACAGTACATGACCATTTTTCTACTTCAAAGAAATAGTGTTTACTGTCCAAGCAGCATGAACTAAGGAATATATATTTCCCATATACTATATTTCCCATATAATAAATTAATACTTTAAGAATATGCTTAAATTTACTGAGGTGCACATTCTTACCTAATATTTGAACTTTGATTTTAATTGTTTTTGGGAACTATAATGCTGGAAGAAAAGATGATCAAATGATTTCAGAATACTTTACAAATTAGAATTTTAGAGGTGTGTAGAGATGTTTCAATCACTTAATGTTTTTAAGTTGTGAACTTGACCTGGGAGTTACATTTTTTTTTGGATATTTTTTCTGAGAAGCCATGATATAGTTAGCTACCCCTAAATTAAGCTATAGAAGACAGGTGTACCATTTTCCATTTTTTTAATTATTCTTTTCTCATCTCTGAATGGAAGCAAAGTTATCTTTGTGAGGCAACTTGAAAAAAAATCACTTGTTTTTCCCACCACAGTCTGGGGTTTTTGTGACAGTCTTTGGAATCTTATCTTTTCTGAGCCTTACTATATTTATTTCACACATAGAAACACACATGGATCTACCATGAGAACTGGATCCTTCCTTTTATTTATTTTTTTTTTCAAATTCCCTTTAATGACTTTTTTTTCCATCTGTGGTATAATGGAGAAAAAAGTACTGCTTGGATTTATGAGGAAAGACACCAAAAGCCAAGAACAGCTAAATGAAATACATCTGAGAAAGCTAACTGGGTGAAGGCTTAGATCTTTGGCTGAGCTGAAGGTTATACTTCTTCTAAGAGATGTATTTGAGGCTGAAAGGCATCTTGCTGCTGTCTTTGATTCGTCTCCTTTGTTCTTACAAGTGTGGGTGTGTAAGTTGCCTTTGAGCTCTCCACACCATTGCAGTAATAAACATTAAAGCACAGTGAAAAAATATATAAATTAGAAGTACATGAAACTACCATGAAAACATTTTTCCTCTTTAATTCAGGTGTCAGTCCTGAGACTATATATTTAAGTCTTATCTATCATATGCACCTTTATCTATGTAGATATTTGAATTAACCTCTTGCTGAAAGGGTTATATTTACATATAGTTATATCTGTGCTGTCCGGGGTTCAGCCTTAAGTGGCTTGTGTATGATTATTTTTAATAGAACTGAAATGTTAAATAATTTAAAAACTTATTCTCCTGATAACATCAGAGATATGGAAGATTTCCCAGTCTGACAAACCAAATTATCAAACTTTTCAATTCAAGGGGAAATCAAACAAACAAACAAACAAACAACAAATAACACAATAGTGTTTCTCCTACAGACAGCTCCTGAAACACATACTTCTGCTCTTGTACACAAAGAGATAAAGAAACAGGAGTATTCTCAGCTTAGCAGTAATCATATGGATGGAAAAGATGGGGAAGGTTTGCGTTGTTTTCTTGTGTTTAAATGTTATTCTCTTGTGAAAAAAAAAATTAAGGTTTCGCAAAAGAGTGTGATATGTAACTCCTCACTTTCCCTATGAAAGTCTAAGTTCATTTTTCATATATTATTCTGTATTAGTGGAAACTATTAAAGATAGATATCTTGCTTATAATACAACTAGCAAGGTAACATCCTTGCAACTTTAACCTGCAAATATCATGTTATACAGACATATCACAGGAAAATAATAGCTACTAGAACAATACATTCTCAGGGCCAACAGAACAAAATTGGTTTTCCTATTCTCAAGTATTAATATTTACTTCAATAATCACAAGTAACTTCTATATTGTGCAGATTCATTTGAACTGGTAACCCAACAACTTACAAGGTGTTTTGGAGAGCATTTTCTGGTAAGGCTGACTGACTTTCAGCTTCTGAAAGAAACAAATGGAATGCACTACTCTTTTACATATGCAACATATTTTCAAAAAGTAAAACTGGGGAGACTAGACTGGTGTATAAACAGTTATTTTTAGGACAAAGGTGCAAAATTATGTTTCGCTTGTATGAAGATTTTAGTTGTTTGTAATAACCTTAATCAAACCTTCACAGTAATGTTTGTCTCAAAGGATTTCTCAGAAGTGCCTTTTTTGAGGAGGAGTTTGGTACACACTGAAGTAAACCATCTGCCATAGAATATGATAAGTAGAACTTGAGAAAAAAGATCAGGTTTTAGGAAGAATATCGATCATAAGAGATTTGAGACAGTTACATTAAGAAATGCAAGACTGAAAATTGCTGTTGTGTGTAATTTGTAGAAAAATACCAAAGTAGCAGCACTAGCAGGGCCTCTCACTGTGTCTGGAATTACACTGCTCTGTAAAACAATTCTTCTTTCTGATACATTTTCTGTGGAACTGAAAGCTCATATAGATTCCCTTTGAGTATGGCATATCATTCATTTCTAATAAAATGCTTGCTTGGGAGTAAAGGATTTGCAGAACTCAAAACTATATGAATTGTTAGAAGTTATTCATGTCTGTGTATTTTCTAATTATGAGTTGACTGCCAGAAGTAAATAGCATCTAGAGGCTATTTCAATATCAATTGTCATTGTCCAGGTAAATCCATATTGATTTTTAAACTATCAATATCAAATCAAATAAAACAAATAATTATTTGTGAATGTACTTCAAAATAGGTATGATCTTTCCTCTGAAGCTATACCACAAGTTTAAAAATATATATTGTTTTCTAAAAACTCTGAGTCTTAGGGTCTGTCCAGATATGGAAACTATGAGTCAATTTCAAATTTCTGCAATATCACACAGTTACTAAAAATAGTAAAGACAGACTATATTCACCTAATTTAATAGCATAAGTAGAATCTAGGAGTGCTCATTTCTGAAAATATATGGGTTTACTCTCTAACCATATATTGTCCCAGTGAATAATGGCAACTTAATCTTTTGATATTGATGTTCATATTTATAAGTCTAAGGATATGTTTTTATGTTTTAACTCTAGAGATGTGCTGCAAGTGGGAACAGTTGCCTGTATGCTTGACGTCTAGTTCATATATCCTGCCCACAGTACTGCTTCTCCTTATATTAAAAGCATAAATTCCAAATGTTATATAGAAGACATCTCTGTATGCCCTACAAGGAAATGGTTTTCAGCAGTCAAGGCTAACAGACACATGGATGTTGTGAGGGAAATGCAGTCTAAACATTAATAAGTGGAGCATTCATTAATAGCACATGCTTCTATTTTCCTCCATTAAAATATGTAACGTGCTACAAAGACCATCTTCTGTGATGCCAAGGATTTAAACTGGATAATTACCATCCAGAATTTCAACAAAAAGGACTTAAAATTAAAAGTTTCCCCGTGTTCTCACAGGACAACTTTCAGCTGTTATTTTTAAACCCTCTGTTGTAAACAAAGCGCATTATGTTGAATTGATCAATCCAAATATTACTTTCTGCAGTCGGCCTCCCAGCAGCGCTGGTAGCCCGAGCGCTAATTGTGTGCAAGTGTTGAACCCCGGCCAGTTCTGGCTGCAGACTCATTAGCATATTCATAAGTCACAGCTTCAGGCAGGTGCCAGAAAGAGCAAAATGTTTTGTGACTATTCACTGCCGCAATAGTAGAAATACTGAATTACTGCTAAAAAGCTATTATACGCGATAAAATAAGCTTCTAATATTGCAAAGCAGGTTCAAAAACTCACAAGCAATTGCTCCATAGAAAAATGAAATAAGAGCTTTCTTTCCTTTTCTTTTTTCCCCTTTTTCCTGCCGGCCCTTCTCTCTCTCCCATCCCCCTTCCCCACGCCTCCCCTTTGCCCTGCAGAGTGGAAAATTCAGATCAGGCAGATTAAAAACAATGTTTCTTGCTTCATCCCCTTTTGAAAACTGGCTCTGGTTTTCTTAATAGAGGCCAAGGAAGATAGTGTGATAATTACTAGATTAGACATCTATAGACCCTGTGCATGAGCGATAAACCAGTATAATGGAACTAAGCTTCTTCTAAATGAATCGGAGCAATCTGGACTCTCACTAATTTAAATAAATTCAAAATAAAAGCACGTTCTCAATGTGCTGATGCCAGTAGCAGCAGTATGATAAAGGGATTGTCTAGATCAGCATATCTCTTCACTGCAGGTCACTTCTGGCCCTTTCATCAATAAAATTTTGTCTTTCTGTCATACAAAGACAACTGATTCAATTAAAATTATATTTCAAAACCTTAGTAAAGCAAAGTATTTGAAGGATTTTCCAGCACCGTTAAATCCAGATAATAAGACTCCAGTTTATCATTCAAGCATATCTAGCAGTGTGCTTTCTCAAATAAAGTTGCATTACTTAATTTAGTTAGTTTTACCACTGATCTTACAGAAAATGTTTGTTATTTCTGTAGTATATTAGACTCAGATTCCTATTTAATTTCACCTTATTGAGTCCTGTTAAATCATACAATCACAGAATGTAAAGGGGTTGGAATGTACCTTAAGGATCATCTAGTGACAACCCACCCTGCCAAGGGCGGGAACACCTCCCACTAAAACAGGTTGCTCAAGGCCTTATCCAACCTGGCCATGAACACTGCCAGGCTTGGGGCATCCACAACCTCCCTGGGCAGCCTCTTCCAGTGTCTCACCACCCTTGGTGTGAAGAATTTCTTCCTAATAGTTAACCTTAATTTGCCCTCTTTCAATTTGTCCATATTACTCCTTGTCCTATCACTGCAGTTCCTGACAGAGTCCCTCTCCATCATCCCTGTAGGTGCCCTTCAGATACTGAAAGGCTGCTATGAAATCTCCACACAACCTTCTCTAGGCTGAACCCAACTTTCTTAGCCTTTCATTGTATGTTCAGCCTTTCTGTAGATTAGCAGGACCTTTATGGTCTATATGTTAACAAAATTTATTAGATAGTGATCCGCAATCAAAGTATACACTTTTTTTTTTATTTTTTAGGAATACGATCTACCCTAATTACACCACTTAGAAACATGCACTAATCATTCAGGAATATACTTTGGTTTCATCCTCTCATGGAGGGACAATATTAAAATTATTAAATGCTTCTTTGCTTTCACAATACCTACATATTCTACTTGTTCATATTTCAATTGGAGTGTTTATGTGAAAGCTATAAAAAGCTATATGAAAACCATAAAAAAAAATAAGGTAAGTACAAGGCACTAGTAGAAGCATCTGCATTTCAATGCTAACCCTGCAGCACTGAACTATATCTTGCATAGAGATTTTGAGATTCTTATTCAGTGTCTGTGAGGAGAATTTGACATTGACTACACTGGATATTTCCTGGGTATTTCTAGTATTCTAGCTAGAAAAGCCTTTGAGGCCTGGGGAGCCACACTCATTCCCATCATGAAGCTGGAAGTTGCCAGACGAGTGACAAAACACGTCCCCAATTTAGCCTTGGATTTCTCCTGCTCTGAGACAAGAGAGGAGCCCTGAGCATGAAGAGCCCAAGGAGCTGACTGTGAGCTGCTGAAACAATCCACCCATCACAGTCCACTCCTTAGGGAGGCTTGGATGTCCTCAGAAAGAAGGGCATCAGAAAGGAGGTTGCAGACTGCAGTATATGCCATTTCTTGTCCTTGGTGTGTGCATCATGGCCCTGTTGCACCTCAGACTAGTAGACAAGGTAGTAGAATTATGTCCAGAAAGCTCTACATGCATTTGAGTTGTAAGACCTTGAATCCCTTAGATACTGGAGGAAATATATGGATTTGTTTGGTTTGATTTGGTTTTGCCCTTATCTTTCTGAGTTTTTAATCCTAAACATCAGGCTACTTTGTTAAAAAGAGGGATGGTCTCTATTTTAGAAAATGATGGAGATCACACCAGACGCTGAGTGCTTTTGGATGGGTTTGAGTTGCTCAGTCCTGTCAAGAATGAAAATACTCTGTAGGGTTATCAAGGCATAAACTGGGGCTGCTGGGGAAAATACAAGGTCCAAGAAATTGCTATATATTCTGTTCTTAGGCTACAGCAAGGTAAATTCAGGAATTCAATTTCACATTTAGAAGCAGTAGCTGGATTTAAGTCAGTAGTAGGTGAGAGAGGTGATTATGGCTGGCTCCAGGCAGCTACAGGCTTGCCTTATCTGTGTATTGGCCCGAGGGACCCTGAAGCCAGGTAGGTTCTTCAGTGCATCACCCTGCCTGAGCCATGGCACAGTTCTGCAGGAGCCCTCTGAAATTTCAGACCTTTGGTGCACAGACACAGTTTGCAATAGCACAGACACTTTGCTGCTGGAGCAAACACAGAGTACAGAATAATAAAAAGTATGGAGAGGTTATGTTTATCTTTTCTGATATTGTAATCATGTAAATATATTCATGCTCCATTACTGGGTATGGCCACTGGCCCCTATAAAAATCCTGCTCATTTGAACTGTGTGACATCTCAGTGAGCAAGAGGCAGCCAGGCCATTATGCCTTAGACAGACATGATGTCCTAATTCTGTCTCTTGGCTGTCCCTTATTTATATTTGGAAAAGTTGAATTTTAACCCAGCACAAATTATGTGTGTGTGTGTGTGTGTGCTGGAATGCAAGTGTTGCCCTCAGGCTACAAAGATTCCTACAAACAGTGGAATCTTCTAAGTTCCACTTGCACAAACAGATTCAGTGGGTGTTGCCTCAACAAATTGGAACATAATCTTGAGTATACCAAGCCTTGAGAAAAAAATTATAGCAAGTTTTGCTCTCTGAGGAGAATGCCCAGTTAAAGTAAAATATCCCCACCATATCCTAGGGAGTACTATGACTGTGGTTGTTCCCTTTATAGCTAATGGAAAGGAACAGGCACCTCTAGAGAGTCATTAATCTCATCATAGATAGAACAGATGAATATCCCTGGAGGAGCCTATTTTTCTACATTAACTATAAAGGGATTCTAAAATGCCTGGCTCAGATTTTAGATGTCTAACTTTCAGATGTTAAATTACAACCAATTAAGTCAATCACATGTTGTCCCCTAGCAGAACATATTCTCTCCTTCCACAACCAGTCAATTCAGTCAGTATCCAAAAAGAGAAGGCTGGAAAGAGAAAAATCAGTCCTGAATCTTCCCTGAACCTCCTAACACATTTGCAGTAATTGTCATCCACAGAATGCAAGAGGGGAATAATGCATATTGTCGGAAAGTTCTGAGTCCAACTCCTTTTTAACAGTCCATTATTTCCAGTTTTGGGACACAAACTGATATATGAGGAAGGAAAGTGTCAGAAAGGGTATTATCTGTTGCTGCATCTAATGAGTACCATCTGGACAGCCTTACAGAGAGAAAAAGTATTTTGCTTCTGTTTTGCACATCATTAAAAACACCAGATACATTTTTCTTTTATATACCAACATCAGTGTTATCTGTAGAAACACTATATTTCCAGCATCTGACTATTTGGGATGTGATGCATCTGTTTTCTATCTGAAGTCTGCAGAATTTCAAAGTATCTTTCTTACTGTGCCACTTGGAGAAATTCACCATATAGTTTTGCTGTTATGTTCATAAAATTTCCATTTTCATATTTTTTTAATAATCAAATACTGTATGAGCTTTAATGTTTATATATTCTTCAATGTTAAAAAAAAAAAGAATTTAAAAACCAAACCCCAAAACAGTTACTGTGCCAATAAAAGCTGTTTCAAATGTAAATGTAGCTGTAGAAACATGACCACATACATGCAACCTTTTACTCCTGTTTGTATACTATATACAAAGGATTATAGATTTTTTTTTTCTAGAAAGATTCACCCTTCATGAATATGTATTATTTTTCTTAATGTCTTTTTTATTATGAAACAACAAAATAAGTTCTGTTTTCTTCTTATTGTGAGGAGTATTCTTTACATGACAACTCAGGGTGCCACAGAGCTTTGCTGAGAGGTCAGTTCTGAATTCAAAATTCTGCAGAAGCCAGGCAGGAAATAACTGAACACAAAAGAATATGAATATGCATATTTTTCAAGAACAAGTTTCACTTCAACTACTGAAAATTAAACCACCAAAGCACAGCTTTTCTTCTAAAACCTAAAACTTTTGATGATTTAAACTCCCTAAAATCTTTTTCTCCATTGCTAAACATCAAACTACTCTTTTTTCTCTGTTTTTATTTTGTCTGTGCAGACATTCACATGTACACAGAGTGCCTTTTTATCTATCTGTATGTCTATCTATATGCATATATATGTACGTAGTAGCCTCTTTAGTTCCAAAAATGCACTTACAAGTAATTTAATGTGAAAATAGGAAGGAAAAACTGATTTACTTATCCAAATTGGGAGAGACTTTTTTTTTGTCACAATTGTATGGTAGGATATAGAAGTCCATTTATGGCTAGGGAAAAGAAAGACAATTCAATTTATAAAAATCATGAAGAATTTAATAATATTCTAACATCTGGCTGTATAAGGTAAGGTTGCACCTGGGTAATACTTGCCAACATGGCTGTAAGATATGTAGGGAGATACAAAGATCCACAGACCTTAGCAGCACTACAGGAGTAACAGAATGAACAGCTTCTGAAAAATGTCATCAATCTATTATGTATAAAATAGATCTGTACTACACTTCAGTGTCAGCCATTGACTTTTCGTTCCTCTACTTAGCATAGGGAAGGAGAGTTAATTTCCATTCATCTGAGCTTCTCTAAAAAGTAACATCTTTTAAAGTCATCTCCTAGGGAACTTCTGAAAAAATACAAAACTAGATCATAGAGTCCTTGAGTTTATGAGTAAAAATTTCCCTGGATAATACAATTTGGGAAAACTGCATGTATCTTGGGAAAAAGATATTGTCAGAAAGTTCTTAGCTGTGTTTTATGATTTGGCTGGCAGTCTTCATAATAAATACAGCAGGAGGCATCTGATGGGGAAAGTTATAATATAGCCTCAGCAATTTAGCTGGAAAAGCTTAAGAGGATGTCACTACACTACTCAGATGAAAGCTACTGTCCTGACAGTTATGACCCCAAAATAAATAGTGTGACTACTTCAAATCTATTTCTGTGCAATATCACAGGGTTATCTTAAATCACTGCTGAGTGTAATTTCAGATTATTAGCTTTTGGTTTCTGTATTAGCTGATAAATACTTTATCATGGAGAACAACATTTATAACAAGTGGATAGTAATGAATTCCTAAAGTTCTTTGTTGACTTTTTTCCTAATTGAAGTATTACAATGACTACTCTGTCTTATCTGCAGATGTCTTTAGCAGATATTTAGTAAGTTCTCTCTGTAGTCAGTTGGGAGAGAAAGGCCCACAATGGATTTGGCATTAAAGTGTTTACCATTTGTGGCTCGTTAACAAACTAAAAATGTTATGCTTCAAAATGTTATGGATATTTTAACTTCATTAATAAAGTAATAAACCGTTGCCTTTTCTTCAGCTGTGCACTACGAATATATTGTATAATAATAAACCATTTGACACTTTGGAACTATGATGTTCTTTGTGCTATGAGGTTTTGGTGCTATACTAAACTCTCTGGTCTAATTAAATTATCTCATTATAGAGACAATGCATTAATGAAAGGCTCAAGTTCTGTTGATGTGCAAGAAGTCAGGTTAAATACATGTGAAATTGTTCCGGTTCTAAAATCTGTATGCCACCCATAGTATCTGTCCATTTTGTACATTGGTAAGATTGAGTAAGCAGAAGGTAGTTGTGTCACATACACTGATGGTTTTATTATTTTATCAGATTTATATTATCTGGCTAGTGTAGGTTCATTAAAAATGATGCTACTCCTGTATGGAGCTCTGTAGAAGCAGCAGAAGATGGCTTGCGGGGCTCTGTGCCATTTGTGATAAGCATTATATCAAAATTCCTTTGAAATGCTGTCACAGATGCAGGAAACAAAAAAGGCATTATGTAACATATGATTTCTACATTTTGGAGCAAAGAATATCAGGAAACCTGTCCAAGGTTGGTATTTTTGTGCATATATGAGTATTGACTGTGCAGTCTGTCTGTCTGACAGGGTAGCTGTATTTTTTTCTGAATGATTTCAACAACTAAGGTATTGTTACTATGCAAAATATATACAGAAAACCAACAAAAGCTTAACAGAAATCTTTAATTTCTCTTAATATTTATTATTAACATTTAATAATAATAACAGATATATCTAATTTCTCTTAAGCACTAACTATATCAAGGTGCTGTGAGCATGTCAAGCAACCATAAGTTGCTGCATTGAAACAAAAGTATGCTGGGGTCATTTTAAACAACTGTGATTCATCATACTTCTGTTTCACGAAAAGAATAACAGTGCTATTGGTACTTTTTGGCCTCAAGAGCTGCCTAACAATCTGTCAACACATCTGCTAAGTTACCTGCAAAAATGGGGTTTGAGTAGCTCTGTTCTGCTGTGATCAGAACTGGTACACATACAAGCTGTTTAGCTGGCCTTGCTTTTGAAACTGCTGACCTGACACAAGGAAAGGCAGGAGATGCACAAGCTGCACAATGAAACATTTAATAACTTGTAAATGGTGAAAAAGGAAAGAGGAGTTTGAAAGAGAAGAAAGAAGATGGATAACCCTAGCTTTCAAATATTTTACCTTCCTAAAATGACTGTCTCTACTTCCAGATTGATCAGGAAAGCATCTACTATTTTCAGAATGCTGAATTTCATCACAGAATCATTGAAATAAATTTAATATAGAAATAGTTCCATATCACAACAATAAAATAATGCATACCCCCCCCCCCCCCCCCCATATCATCACTATTCAATAAGTGTTTAAAGTGTCCATTAGTATTACCATCTCAGAAAATCAGGCCATTTCCTTGAATACCTAAATGTGGTTTTATAGCACCTACTCTCAGGCACTCAGGCAAAAATATATATTCTTTTGTCATCATTCTTATGATAAAAATATATGCAAAAACAGCTGAAAAGCCACAGAGTGAAAAAAAATTATGCAGAAAAACTACTTTAAAATTAAAAGCATAATTTATAAAAGAAGCAAATTGAATACTGCTACATTAAAATGTGTGCAATAGATATTTAAATTGTATAGCCATCACATTCAAACAAATCTGTAGACAAAGACTGAATTATGCTCCCTTAATTTTCTATGTTGTTATTTTTCACATCGTTTCTCTACAACTAATAATTAATTTCTCTGTCCTTCTACATTTTAGAAATGACTGCTTATATACTTGCATTTCCTTCTCTGAAGAGTGATATGCAATTTACATTTAGTGGCAGCTTACATGTGACACATGATGTCATCCAGGAATAGTTTATTGTAAAGAATGCTTAAAGTGGTTACAATAAGGAATGGAATGCAAAAGTACAAAAAATATTAGAATATATATATATACTGCTAATTCTTTTTTATTTATCCTTTTAAAGTTCTAAAAATATCTTCAAAAATTTTCTAAGCATCTAATAATTTCTGTGCAGGTGGTGGTGTTTCTTTCTCTGCTTTGTTTTTTGTTTTCCTAGCAATTATCACCAAAAAACCCCAATTAGTTGTACATGGATGTGTCCATATTTATTCATGGGCTAAAGTTCTGCAACAAAACTGCATAGTTGTGTATAGCAAATATTTTAGAATAGGTATGGTAATGAAATTAAGATGAATAAATAGAGTACTAGCCTAGGACACTTACCACAATACAACTGAAAAAATAAAATCCTTTAAAACAAAATCATTCATTCATTAGTGAGCACTATAAAATTAAAGTATAAAATTAAAGACGTTCATTACTTATACATGATTACTAATATTATATATGTAACAGATTGTTTCATATTAGTAATCATGTATAAGTAATGAACATCTTTAAAAATCAGTTATGTGGTGGAAAATACCCATGATTTAACATCACTTTGATGGGACCAGTCTAAATTGCAGATAAAATATGCAGAAAACAGACAAAAAGCATACTCTTCATGCACCCAAGTGATTCAAAAGGTAATTTATTGATCAAGAATATTAATTACTCTGAGAATCTACTTCTGTGGTAGGTAGTATATTTTACACATACAAAATACATTTACAGTCTTTCTAGTCACTGTTTTATTCTCTGATAAAATAACATTCTGTCTCTACCATTTAAGGTTCTCATTCATTTTTCCTTGAAGTGATGGGAGTCTTCAGACTGAGGGCATTGTATTCTCTAACAGTTCAACCTTTATGTAAAGACAGGTTTGGTCTGGGAGTCCATTAAGTTCTGTACATAACATACATATAATCTGTACATATGTATAGTAGACGTGATTGTATACCTACTGTAAACACTGGAAAGACTGCTGTTGATGTCAATGGCTTTTGATCTAGCAATTTAAGCATAGTCTCAGAACACATACTAAATTCAGATGTTCCCAATTCTGATATTTCTTATGCCTGAAAAATTCTTTTCATGCACTGCATAATGGCACAGGCTTATATTACACTTTTGCCTCTATTGTATACCCACCATAAACTATGTGCATGGTCTTGAGAAGCCGGGCAGCGAAACTTAGCATTTGTTACTTTGTCAATAGAGGGAGGCACACTCCTCACTGTCAACAGCAAAAGCCCATTCTCACACATCTAGCATATCTGTCTAACTACACAGTAAATGACGAGAATGCAATCTATCAGAAAATATTTCTACCTGAAGTCACAAAAAGGTACTTTCTCCTACTAGTATGATGTCACCCAACATATTGAAGAGAAGATACTGTACATAACAAAGTCAGATGATGAAACAAATCTGAGCTCAACTATGAATCCTTTTTTTATTCTTGGAAGTGCCAGGTGGGACTTCAAATCCTTACACTTCAAAATGGTGCACAAATTCTTTTGTTTCCTGACATTAAAGGAAATATTTAACAAAACCTTCACAAATTTCTTCAAAAAATCAGTGTTCATGATGTCAACACTTAAAGTGTTTGTCAGTGACACATCCACACATTCTTCCATGATTTTAATGACATTTATTTGTGTATTGTGTTAATGCCTTGGGAAAAAAAAAATAAATTAAAAAAAAAAAAAGAAGGAAAAAAGAAAAAAGCAACAAAAAATAATTTGACATCATTACAGAACCTGAGAAATCAGCCAGAAAATGTATTTAAGAATATAATCTTTCTATAGAACTAGGATATCAATCAATCTCTATCATTATATTTGTTTTGCAGTCCTTTGAAGCTGTCAAAAGTAATCTCCAGTCCTGGATCCGCAGCAGGTTGACCATTGTAACAGGTGGTTATTGCAGTGTAATCCAATTCAGAGTAAAATAATTTCTGCAGTGATAAATTACAATAGGATGACTTGGATACATGCTGCTTTTCTCCTGCTATAGAACCAAATTCTTTTGAGATTTGTTAAGATCTTCTAAGCTTAAGTACAAGACTTACGGTTCTGCACAGAAACAGAAAGACAGAAAGAGACAGAATGGTGTCCTCAGCAGACCACTTTGTTCTCCTCAAACTCATAACAATATGAGAGCCTTGGGCACTTTATGGCTTCTCTCTACTCCTTGTTCTTATTTTAACTGCAAAAATAAAAGCATGAATGTACCTCTATATACATCTCATTGAGTTTATCAATATATTGTAACAATTTTGCTAATCTATTTATCCTGAACAAATAAAAAGGTTTTTTTTTTACTATTTTAACACAAATAATGTATGTATTTTTATGTAACTCCTACCTTTTCTTCCTTTGTCTCCCCAACCTGAATTTTCCTAAAATCTTTGGTGTGACTGGGATCAGAGACATATTTTGTTTGAGTATTTTTTTCCTATGAATAATGCAGTCACCTGAAATCAAGTATTTAAAATGCTTTCACTCTTTTTTTTTCAGCTTCAAACAATACCCGTAGATATCTGAAGAGACCCTTAAATAAAATATTTTTGATAGATAACTCCCCTATCTTCCATACTAACCAAATGATATTGTATTTGCTTCTTTAATTTTAACTCAGATTCAGATAACTCTATATTTAAAATACCCTTATTTCCTTAGGAAGAAAGGATTCTGGATAAAGACATATAATGGAGGATCCCTCATCTTTCTGTAAGCAACCGAAACCCCATGGATGTGTATCCTCATGTAATCCAGGTAAAGAGGATGATGAAATAGCTTTTGCCTTAAGTATCTTGAGTTAGGTCTCTCAGGATGGGCATTCACCTTTCATATTACACAAATTTAGGTGTTATTATGTAGATGACTACAGACTGAATAGGTACCTGATATTTCCCAGTCAACACACATCTAGGTATGCAGCAGCCACCCACCCGCAGGCATCCCACACCACTCGAAGTCCTTTGGCGTGCTGGAGGCACCTGCTGAGCTGACAGACAGGTTGCAAGACCTAAGTGGGAGCTCAGTAGACTATCACAGGGTGTTTCACACCTACTTACATGTGGGCTACTTAATGCTTATGTCTCTTAAACAAGAAAGAGAGGCTGCACTTTTCCATATCATGGGAGCAGTCATGCTTTGACTAGAAAATATTTTTCCTTTCTCGTGGCCAAACATATTATGCAATTCAGAACAAAATAATTCTGTTTTTATATCGCTAAGATGATTTGGGCTAGAAGCTATAACAAACTTGTGGGACTTAAGATTAAAAAAAAAAAAAAGAAAAAGCTATGAAAAGGAAGGAACGAGGATGGTGTTGTATAATTAAAAATCAATACACTAAGATGCAGTGAAAACCTATATAAGTTTAGAAGAATACTGAAGAGAAGTTGTAAAAAAATTAAATACCATACAAATAAAATATATTATTTGAAAAACTCTGGATTTACTCCTTATTGGGCCTATCTTGCTTTTTACTACATATATATTTCTCTACCTGAGTAAATAGATTTGCAGATTTGCAGAAAACACCCATGAAATTTCACAGTCCTTTCTTTCTAAAAGTCACCTACAACATCTCTCACATTGACTCAAAGGTAATTTATTTTTCTATTTTAGAAAGTAGGTTTATGGATAAGGGTTGTAAGTGCATTAAAAAGTTGGGAATGACAGAGCATTATCACTGTCCTGGAAAATGCATCAGCTGTTAAAAGCCAGAAGTTTCATTTTGAAGGTATATATCTAAATATGGCTGAAAAATTTATGGGAGTATACAACACCAAGTATTAGCAAAAAAATCAGCTAAGCATACAAAGGACTCATCAAATTATAAAATCATTCTGCAAGTGAGTATGGTACAGGTAAAAAGTGAAGTTTTTCAATAGCAGAAACCATTATTTTAACAGGGAAAAAATCCTTAGTTAATCTAGTTCACTTTTTGGAACTTATCTGCATGGAAAAAAAAAAGTGCAAGTTCCAGCTAGCTAGAGAAAAATTGGGTTATCAGCAGCTACCAGTATTTATTCAAAATATTTCAAGTTTATCCCATGAACAAAATAGGATAACTACATTTACCAATGATATAGGCAGTAGAAGAGCAAATGAAAGATTTCAAGCTACACATGAGACATTTACAGCAAGCATGTAAATTCTTCACATCAGTTGCACCAAATTAAACCTCTTCCTGCTGAAGATATTCTGTTACAATATCTGAAGTAACAGACAGTATTTGCATAGTATTACAGAAAAGTTCCAGTTTAAGCAAAAAAATATTCAGTCCTTGAAAAGTTTCTTATATTCTTCTTGTGTGGCAATAAATTAATACGTGAATTTTTATATAAGTATCATTCTAACAGAGATAGTCTTTAAATAAAGAAACAAACAAATTTGTTCAATTACTTGCTAAAATTTCAAATGTAGACACACACAAAAATATGAAAAAAAAAGTAATGTGCTATATTTTTCAGATAAAAAGAGATTTGATTACTATAAGAACATATCTGCATTGCCTGCATTGCTTTTCCTAGCTACTGGCATATTTGTAGAAATATCATCTGTACTCAGCTGTAAGTTTTCCAAGTTTGCCACCGTGGAAAAGAAGCCATGGTTTCAACCATGGAACCTTTGAAACAGGGACGTCTAGCAGCTGTCAAAGCCAGTGTCTGCTCATTTCCACTCCCAGTCACAACCACACATATCTACTTTTCTTGAAACAATAATGTCTTCAACATTTTGGCCTATATTATTATCTGCTTAACTTTAATTCAGCTAACTGTCTGCTAAAAATGCAGTGTTCCAATAACATAAATATAAGAAACCTATAAAAAAATAAGCCAACTGAGTTATAAATATCACCCCAATACATGCCTTTATTCATTTTAGTATGCTTTCAGTTGTATGAATGTAAAGGAAGTGCCAGAAAGACAGGGCTACTTTTGACCTACTTTTCAACTCAACTAGTCATTAAAATACCAAGAAAACATACTTGCTTTTCTTAACAGGCTTTTTTGCCAACAAAAAAACGATTGCCTGTATCAATCAAGAGTTCATGGCTGTGGGTTACTTCTTATTTCCTCAGTTGTAAAGGCATCGAATAAAGCACTTCCCTTTAAAATAAGCTCTCATAGATATAAGTTTTTAGTTGTACTGAGGGATTAAAAGCCATGTTCTGCCTGCATGACATTTATTGCAAGATCAAGGTATTAACTTGTAGATAAGTGTAGGAGAATGCACATGAGCATGCTGAGTCGCTGTGCTAAAAACTCCTGAAACGCTTTTCCACTGAGAATGTGAAACATATTTTATTTTTTATTAAGATAATAAAAAGGATTAGTCACATTACAGATTAATTGCCAGCACAATTTATAATCCGTATTATAAAATGAAGCTCTTTGGTTAGCTGAATTCAGAAGTTCATCTAAAAATGCAATCTTCCCTTACGTTTGCAGGTCTGTAAAATAAAAATTTATGCTTTTCTGTGTTAAAAATTTTGCTTGGCAGTGAGACATATGCCATGGTTTAGCCTGGAAAAATGATTTCTGGGACAGACATTTTGAATTAAAGTGAAAAATCTGGCTGTCTATTTGAGACAAGCATTATTTTAATATTCTAAATAGTACATTATTCTAAAAAGTACATTAAATGTTAAATATCCGTACTGATGAACTTATCCAGCCTCTAGTATTATCACACTTTAAATTTTTTTTTTAAGTATTTTACTGTCTGACTTATGCAAACTACAAAATAATATAAATGTGTCCAATAAAGGTTAAAACCTAAAATACATTATTTGCTCTAGCTTCTTCTTTCATTCATTCAACACTGTATTGGTACCTTGGCAGAACTAGATTCAATAGCTACAAGTATCAATGCCTTTTTTTTTTTCCCCTGGACATAGCATCATTTCACCCCTTTAATATTCAAGAACTGCCAACATTCCTCTCAAGAACTTCTATGGCATTCTAGAATACACCAGCACACTGCACTGAGTAATGTCCAGTGAACAGCAATAGGAGCATAGATTAGCCCTCTGCACCTAGTAGTGTCCAACAGGAAAGGATAGGTAGATAGACAGACAGACTTTCTTTCTGTAAACTCTCAGTCTTGTGGAATAAGTTTGCCACATGCTGTGGAAGACTTACTTTATCTCAGTTGATGGTGAACTGGTAAGAACCATTCTCTTCCATCTGCATGAATACATCCTGGTTTCTTGTGCCACAAATCTTGCCAATTTCATAAAAGCTCTTCCAAAACTCTACTACCTTGTTTTCATTCTCAGACTCAAATATATAATCAAGAAAGAATTCACTACATGAAACATAATTTTTCTTTGCAAAAGCCAAATAATAAATTTTAATGGTTTTATTTTTTTTATGATGTAAAAATATACTGTTTTTCTGTATAAGCATCTAGCTGTCTGTTTTTCATGATTTAATAAGGCATGTTAAAATCAGCATGCTTACATAAAATTTTTACTTGTCATTATTTTTATTTCTAGTATTTTATAATAATTACTCATTTATTATTGTTATTGATTAATGAATAAACTAACTGATATTAAAGTATTAAGTCCTGAGTAGGAATCTTAGAGCATAGGGTCATAGAACAGAATGTTTTATGTTGAAAAGGAGTTTTAAAAATCACTACTTCAACTGTCTTACCATGATCAGGGATGTCTTCCATGCATTAGCCTTTGAAGTTCTTCGAGGTTTCTGTGGATCCCTTCCTTCAAGCCTATGAACTGCACCAGGCTGCTTGATGCCATCTGCTGATTTGTTGAGGATTCATTCAATCCCACAGTGTTATTTCTAAAGTCAACAAATTGTGTTCGTCCCAGAATGGACCCTTGAAGGACACTGCTTAGTTTTCTCTTGGACTTTGAGCCATTGACTCTAACCCTTTGGACATGACCATCCAGCCAATTCCTTATCCATCTAACAGTCCATCTGTCAAACCCACACCTCTGCATTTAGTGACAAGGATCTTATGGGCAGTGGTATCAAAGGCTTTACAGAAGTCCAGACAGAATGGCAACAGTAGCACTTTCCTTGTCCACTGATGTCATCATTCCATCATGGAAGGCTAATCACTTGGTCAAGCCCCATTTTCCCTTTCTCTAATTGTCTCCTTGTTTTCCACATATTTCTACACACCCTCCAGGAGGTTGTGCTTCATGATTTTGTCAGACACAGAAATGAGATCAGTAGTTATCAGGGTCCTCTTTGGTGCACTCTTTAAAAAATGGGAGCAATGCAGCTTGGCAGCTGCATCAGTTCCTGCAGGATCCACCTGAGGGATGCACCTCATCAGATCCCACAGATCTGTGGATACTTATATTCCTCAGGTGGTGTCAAAACTGGCCTTCTCATGCCATGGGAGATATTTTCTCCCACTCCTAATCTTGGTGTTCAGGGACTTAAGGCAGGCATTTTGAACAAACTGATAATACTGTCAGCGTGCCCTTCTCATTCAAGTGCATTCACATAGGGGTCAGTGACATTTAGGGGCCCTAGGACATGATCTCTGTTTTCCATCTTTTTCCCCAGAATGATATGAAGTTCTCTTCAGACCTGTGCAAATCTGCCATCACTATGTCCTCAGTTATTCTGAAATATCTTAAGTGGTGCGAGGCACATACATTACAGTCCTAATTTACTTGCTTTATTTCACAATTCTGACATGAAAAAAATCTTAGTTGTCTGTAGTTATTCAGTTCTCAAAATAGGAAGAAGCAATATAGTTTCTGAAGAACACACCCCTTCTCTCCACTAGCCAGAATTTTCATGATTAACTATCAGCTCTAATTCAAAACATATGTTCTAGATATTATTTTAATGTAATTCAACACTGGGAATTAAGTAAGAGCAGAATCTATTGGTTAAAGGTTTGCCCATCGTTACTGCATTACTTGCACTGAATACATGGCATTTTTGAATATGCAATGAATACCAGACTATGATATTAACATGGTCAAGCAACTGGAGTATTAACTTTGATTAGGCCTCATTTATGCTGATTTTCCCATTAATGTAAAATACCATAGATAGGCATAAGTCAATCCTACTATTAGAGAGTCTCACACTCCTTGATTTGAATGCCAATTTACAGAACTATACATCAAAGTAAAATCAGATTACCATATTTTATGTGTGGGTGGGTGTGTGATACATTAAAGGCATGTCAAACAACATTCTTACGTAAAGATAGTAGGAAGAAAGGGATTATGGAAGAAGTTAAATCCTGCTCCAAGTGTCTGGCAATTTAAAAAGTATTAATTTTAATTTTTTAAAACTTTAATGCAATACCATTTATTTATCTTTCTCAATTGTATTACCAACCTTATTACTGCTTTTGAATTGGAACTTTGTATTTATTTGGGATGATTTTCTATGATATAAATGTGCTGAAGTGACACAGTTTTTGAATTAGCCTTGCCTATGCATGTGGTCTGAAAATTCAGATTCAGCTCAAACTTTGAGTACAAAATTAAAATTTCCATTTTATGAAGCAACTCCTGGGTTTTGCACTAATACATTAGTATTACCCCAATGTCTGTTGAACTAACAAGGCAAAAATGTTCCTCCATATCTTTGAAAACTCATCCATGTGTTGCAATTGGTTTTCCACATGACTATTTCAAAATACTGGGAAATAGGTAGAAATGTAACAGTTGGTTTAGAAAGCTGCATCAGGATCTACCCAGTTGTTTACAAATTGCTTGTTACACAAACTGTATGATTGAACTCAAGCTTGACATTTTACTTCGATAGAGGTGGAGAAATGGGAGAAAAATTAATAAATGGAAACTATTCTACCATTCTGCAGGGCATTTCAATGAAAATTTTAGTAATGCACTGAATCTGATGAGAAAGATATTGTGATGATGAACATAACAGTCATGTACAATATCTGGTTTGAAGTACTATATTAACATGAAAAATAATTAAAACTTGCTTACAGAACTATGTTCATATGCATAATTTACCAGGAATCAGAGTCAATTAGGAATAAAAACTTGAGCTGTTTTTGTTTGCCAGACAGAGACTGCATAATGTAGTGAAAAATCCAGCATGAAGTTCCTTGTTCTGCTTCACTCTTCTCAGACATTTCTTCAAATGAAAATTCCATTTCAATACAGACTTTTGGGGAGCTGATTTTTTTTTACAAATCATTATCTATAAATTATGTATAGTGGTTATGTTGTACACCTTTGTTCATGAGAGATAGAAGGCAAATGACAACACTGACTATTTAAAACAATCACTAGTGTTTCTAAAGCTAAATAACTTGAGCCAATTCATTCTCATTTTAATGCTGATTCTTGCAGTCTTTTAAATCTGACAGAAGGTAACAGGGTATATAGTTCATTACTATAAATCTGAAGATATTTCTAGTGACATTGACTTCAAAATGTAGTTTAAAATTTGTTTCTGAATCATGCAAAGTAACTTTTTTATTAGTTTTGACTCTTCTTAACAATTTGTGCTTAAGTCTACTGAGATCTCTACTGATCCTTCTTATAACTTCAATATTAGTTTTAGAAGGAATTTCCAGCATTTTCTTCACCCTGGACTTCTAGGGTAATAATATGCAATTTTGTGCAATAAATACTATAAGGAGGCAATAAAGGAGGAAAAGAATGCTTAGATTATCAGCCATCAGCCTTCATGATTTTTTTGGAATTAACATGACATTTCAGCACAAATGAGCACTTTCTGAGACAGGAAATGACTTCCAGGTATTTTCACGTATTAATTTATACTTTTAATATCTCAGAGATATTAAGAGCTAAAATTTCTATAGTCTCCCCCTCTACCACCCCACCTCTTTCTCCACAAAGATTAATCCAGAGCAAGGATATCTGTGGGGCCATTTCTTGATGGAGACAGACTCCTTGAAGTGAGGGAAGGTTCCCCGGGGGTCTGAGAACTCAGATGTATTATGAGGCTGGTATTTTCCAGAATTCCATGCTGCTGGGACAAGGGGTAAGAAAGGAGATTTCAGACACCTAAATCCTTGCCTCTCCATTCAGGTAGGTCACTGATACTATGCTGTTTTACAGCAAAGTCCAAGCCAAAGACTCAATGTGTGGAATTAATTTGAGGAAATGCAGCTGTTTATGGTCGCAGTCATATATTTAGACTAGGTGCCCTAGATTCCTGGTAGAGTGAATGAAAAGAAATAAAACTTTTAAAACATACTTTATCTCTTTCTAAATATGGATACGGCTTATTTAGAGATTCAAGCTTCCAAACATAGGTGTCCAAAATTGAACTGAGGATCTAAGTTCCACATACAGTCAGTGAAAAACTTACTCTTGGCTATGGCCAAAGCATAAATGACTGATTTGAGATGTCCTAGGATATCTCAGGACACTCATGGAGTTCACAGATATGAATCATGACCTGTGAAACAACTATAAGCTTCCCAAGTGGCAGCTAGAGGACATGTTGGATATCCAAGGAAACCCAAGCTAATACTACATTTAAAAGTTGAGTTTTATGTTAAGTTCTGTTTAAACTGATCTGAGAAACTTTCTATTCTCTACCCTATTCTCTATTCTCTATCCTCTGTTGTCTATCCTCTGTTCCTTATACTGGCTGTTCCTTTGATGACTGTAATAAGAATTTAGACACAACAGTTTACACCCATATGATATTTAGTCAGCTAAATTTGGTATCTATGTCTGAAATGTTCCTTGCATCCCAAAATGTCACATGAACCTGAACAGTTCCCATTTCTCCCCACTGACTGTACAGAAAAACAAAGGTGACTTGCTCAGCCTGAGAACTCCATACCACAGCTATGAGAATTTCAGCAGAATGGGTACACTGAAATTCATTTTCACAACTGAATGAAGAAAAAAATATTAATAGGCATATCTGTATATCTGATTAATATAAGCCATGTTTTCGGAAAGTTAGAACTTTTGTCTGAATCTGTGCATCACAGTGAGGGAAGGGAGAAAAAAGAAAAGAAGGGTTAGTATCTTGTTTCTTGGCCTCTGCCTTAATACTGCCAATTAGGCTTGTCAATTAGTGTCAGTTGTGGTTATATTGATCTGTGTGCTTTATGGATTCTAACTAGAACTAGGTTCACTCTACAAACTGAGATACTACAGCAAAGTCCATGGCTTCTAAATTTCAGTCACAACTGTATTAACTAATAGGGCTACTTTTCTACGAAGGAGCTGGATTTAGTTATTTTCACCTTTCTCCTGTATTCACTGTATGTTGTATGGACTGACATTAGCAAAACAACAATAACAAAAATTACATGTTTATTTGAGAAATATTGCAAATATTTTTATTTTAATTCATAATTTGTGTACCAGGATATATGGAAAGTAAATTGGCTGATATTCTTTGGTTTATTCTGATGTATTTCTATGATACTATATCAAGGATGTCCTCCTGAAACCAATAGAGAAACACTCTTGGGACGCAGGGAAAAAAAAAACAAACCCCACATTTTTTATTGTTGCCATTGTTGTTATTAAAATATTATCCTTCATTTTGATTGGAAGTAATGTAAGATTGAATATTAATATGGTGTAAAATTTAAAAGCTAATATGTATCTGTCTCTGTCCCATATAACAGCAAACATTATTAAAAATAATCAGTTGTGTAGATTGTCTATAATTTTCTGGTTTTCTTTTAATAAAATGTGATTTGACCATGGAAAAAATGTTTGAAGGATACTCTTTGGCACCCTCCTTTTATATGTGTATTCTTATTTTTAATTGAAAGTTCCAACCTGAGGATATTACTCACAAGTGTGAGATTCATCACACTTATCTCTAGCAATATAAAAGTCAAATAGCTTAGCTGAGATTTAACTCACCCAACCTTAGAACTGCAATTCAGTTACAGACTGTGATGTGTAAATTCATGAGCTCACAATACAGCTGTTACGTTTCAGCTAGGGAACACTGAAAAGGCTTTAATGTAATCATCTGTAACACTTAAGGTATGCTAGAGTATCTTGCCTGAATTCCAGCTGCCAGGTCAGAATAGAAAATGTGTTAACCCTGGACAGATATCTCAGGTATCCCAGGATGCCTTGAATTCCACCTAAGCCTGCACACCTCAAATTATATTGAAAACCCTTTTAGAATCCAGTCCCAAACCTCTGCCTTGAGTTTAAAGAGGACAGAATTGTATATGAATGTTGTTGGTCATACTTGCTGCAATTTAAATAAAGGCAACAAACCATTCTGGTAGTTTAACACAGAGCACACATAAAAAAAAAAAAAAAAGGAAAAAAGTTTTAAAAATTTATTTAATCGAATACATTTTCTCATTGCTATATTCTAGTGTGCTTGTCCAATGTAAGTCAGAGGGAAAGGTGGGGAGATTGAAGATTGTTCTAGAAATCCAATAGGATTTCTGAGAAGAAATTCCATAATAAACTGAATAAAACAGGAAGCAAAACAACAATAAGAACAACACCAAACCTACAATTTTTAATCCTGTCTATGAATCTCTGGCCCAAAGGCTGAGACCACAGGAGATACACTGTGGATATTCACACTTCTAAATGAGCAAGAAACAGAATTAAATCACAGGCTCAACCTCCAAGTACAAGTTGGCTCACGTTCACATTGCCAAGGGCTTGTCCCTTCTGTAGCAATTTTGTCTTGGACAGAGCTAGTTGAGAACTGTGGAAAAGAGCTAAGTTATGACAGAACACCGATTCAGTAGGTATTCTCCATTACGGATTATCTATTATGGATTGTAATTTCAGTGTTTGAGTTTACTCACAGTCTGGTTTTGTTAGTTTAGCATAATAAACGATAAGTCAAAGACTTATGGGGCACTCAGTCTGATGCAAAAGGACCTATATCACACAATTGTGTTTTCTACATTTTCTTCTTCTTTCATTATTGTTTAAAAATTTGATCCTGCATTGATTCCTTATAAATCCAAGGAGAAGAGGGATTTGTAACTGCCTTTTTTCCCCTTACAAGAGCAATTTTTCCTGTCTCTGTAAACCCTGACATTTGGAAAAAACAGTAGTAATTCACTGAAAACTACAGAAATTTATAGTGAATGGGATTTGGTCTACAAATATATATGTTCTAATGAAACACATATCTTGATAATTTCCATTTACTTTCCTTATAATAATAGATGTCATTATGGTTCCATTAACACTTGTAGTATCAACCATTGTTAAAGTGAGCATTCTTTACTTATTGTCTTTACCCTAAGACTTCTGTTTCATAATGAGAAATGTATTGCTTTCACAAAACGAGCTATAGAAATAAGATCCATGCAAATCAGCTGTATTACTTTATCTGACTATAACTCTGCTAATGATGTAATGTTTCTAATCAGAACTGATCCTTTAAATTATGTAACATATTTCTAAACCTGATTATAAATTTTTTCTTCTCTATTGTTCCATTCCTAATTCATCCATGTAACATAATGGACATGCTTAGGTACAGTAAGAATGCTTGAATTTATTATTCAGATTGGAACTTATGAATGCTGTAAGTTTGCTCAAAGGAAAAATGGGCTTAATTTAATATACATGTCTGCAGTTGAGCTAACAAGTTTGAGCAGACAGTAATTCACAGACCTGTAATAACAACAACAACCTTCTCAGCCTATTTTTAATACTGCCTTATTGCCAAATCAACAGTCTAATCATTGCTCTAAACATACATTCTAATTTATGTAGTTGCAGAGGAGTATTGTCTTATACTAAAATTTTACTCAGTTAAGATCATCTTTCATTAATAGCAGCACAGTCATAGAAAGACCTTTCAAAAATGTGCATGCTTCTTTTTCCCATGGGCTCTCTTGGCCAATGTCAATAACATCTTTCACTCTGTTGCTCAGACCGGCAGTTTTTCTTTCTGAATAATTTCAGCAAATCTGCAGGGTCCAACGTTGTATTTACTGCATTCCTTTTGTTCATTCTTACACGTTTTGTCATGTTTTGTTTCTGCATCATCTTCTTCAATTAAAACACATATATATATACACAAAATAAAACAAAAATTTAGAAAAAAAGGCAGAGAGAAAACAAACAAACAAACAACACCCCAAACTAGAAAAACCTTAAAAGCAAAAGGTATATTTGTTGTTTTTAATGCTATTAATACTATTATTTCTTGCCACACGTAATATCATTGGACAGAACACAATTTCTCAATTTCTGATAGGGATCTAAGGTTATTGCAACAGTGAAAATGTACCCCCAAATTTACATTTTTTCCCTATTTTGGTGGTTTAGAAGTGTCCATTGACCTAGGTTTTTGAGGAATGTTTCCAGGCAAGGGTAATAATTTTATACACACTTTTTTTTTTCAACTACCATGATCTTCACCACTTCATTTGCCAATATTTCCTTAATAAGCTAACTAGAGACAAAAATAGAGACAATTCCACAACAAAGACACCTCAAAAAACAATCTTTATGAACTAACTACCTCCTTTTGAAACATTTGCTTCTGAAATCACAACAATGGGGAAAAACCCCATACTGTTTTTTACTTTCATTCTCCCCATTTGTGCCCAAGCTAGGTTCTGGTACTTCTGTCTAGAAGTTCATATTGCTTGCAAAGTGCCCAGTACACAATACTGCCAACTTTGTTGTGCCATATTTATCTTGGGCAATTGAGTAATAGTCTCAAGAGTCTAGCTACACATTCTACATCCTGCACTTAAATCTTTCCTACCATCTGTCTTCCCTTAAAGATCTCTCATGTGAATAAGTTGTTACTGTGTGTCCATAATTAAATTATATTTTTCCCTTTTCAAACCTCCTGCGACAATCCACTTAACAGTTTTGCACTCTATTTTCATAAACCAGACTTTCTTTTTTCTGAAACACTTTCCACTACTCTTTCTCATCCATTTGTAGCATTTATCTTTCATTGTGATGAGCTTAATGACTTCAATAATGACTACAACCCTGGAGTATTGTATTCCTCATTTATATTTCAAGCTTGACCCAAGAACACGTTACATACCATTACTGTATCAGCAATAGCTGTCAAAATTTTTTGTTGTTGTTGTTACATTTTTGCTTCCTGAGCCCTACATTACTTTATGAGGTTACTATTACAGCTATTATGTACTATAGCAATTCCTAACAGCACTGGTTAAAATAGGTGTCTCATCCAAAAGCAACCATTAGGATGCAATCCCAAAGTCAAAGAGCTAACAATTTGGAAAGACGAAAATAAAATCCAAGTTAGAAAAAAAGATGGAAAAAATGTGTGGTATGTATGTGGCCTCTATTGATAACCTCTAAAAAATAATGCTCATCCTTTAAAAATTGTCATGTCTCAGCAAACTATCTCTGATATAATTTATGCAATGTAGTTTCAAGGTTTCATTCTCAAATGCATTTTATTATCTGCAGCACAGGTGTATGTAACTGAGCTGCATTTTACTCACTGAGTTATTCCTCTGCTTCTCCATAGACACACAGTGCCTTTGTGGTATCTTTAATTACCTTGCCTGGGCCCTAGCTAATCCTATGTTCTACTAGCCTTGTGTCTTTTCTGTCAGCTCCTCAGACACCAAGATATTTCAAACTACTTATTTGAATCAAGATATTTCAAATTACTTGTGTGTATCAAGTGAAGCAACCCACTAGGCTCTCAGGGTCAATCAAGAATTTAATTCAGTTGTTCCTACATGGGTGTCTACTCCTCTTTCAAATGCCCTAATGTGTTGCATCGTGCTTTTCCAGGAGAAGGCTTTACTAATGCATCCTAGAGTCCAGGTGCCACTCCAGAAATATTTGAGGGTGCTCTAGTCCTCATTTTGTGTCTATCAGTCTCATGCACGCACCTCAGATACTCCAGGACACCTCTTAGGGCACTACTGACTGTTAGGGCAGCTCATTCAAACCCATCAAACTAGGTGAGAAAAATACCACCGAATTCCAGGTCAGAGAGTAATTTTTCTACCAGACTATACTGCTTCTTAATTTCTTCATAGATGTTCTGTATTGTACCAGCCCATCTTTACTATTTGAATCCTCATTTAAAGTAAAAAGAACCATTATATTCCCTTTTTTTTGTTTTGTTTTGTTTTCCTCAAGTCACATCCTGTTTGCTAAAATTCCCACTTGAAAGAGATGCAGTTGATTCAGAAATGAAATAAAGTAAAACAAACCAAATATGACAACCCATGGTTAGGCATGCTTTGAGACCAAAGCTTGAGGGGTCTGTCTGAATGCTCATGACATCATCAAAACTCATTAATAGCTAAGAGAATTTGTTCCAGTGGCTTAGCTGGGAAGTAGCTGAGGGGAATCAATCTGACTACCTAATAGAAAAGGAGAAGTACTGAGGAATTCTGAGGGTACCAATGTTTCTGTGGAGCCAGTGCTTTCTGCCAGGGGCACTTTGTGTCACTTATACCAATAAATAATGGTAGTTTAAGCAGTCATTCACCTAGAGTCAACTGAGTGTGTTCTACAATAGTTTTTTTCTGTCCATGCTTTACTATGAATTTTCATCTACGTCTTCAAGAGTATGATGCAAGAGACTATTTCCTTTCACGGGACTTTCTGGTGACTTTGTTCCTCTCTCACATGACGGAAGAATGTATATAGGAAGAATTCACAAAAATTGATTCAGAAACTTTAACCAGTAAATGGAACCATTCAGCATGACAATAGCATTGACCTAGTAATTAATCTAGAAGTAATACTGAGGGATCTCACTTATATTTCTTAACCCAAAAAGATAAAATTATAAAATTTTCTGAAAGTCACAGATAATACGTTAAATATTATCTTCTGTTACAAGTGAAACCATTAAGGTACCATTGCTAAATATAATCATAATGAATGTAGTTTAATATAATAAGTTTGCAACATTTTAGTCCACATTTTCTCCATTTCTAATATTCCTCTGGGGAAAACTGAGTAAAGTAAAATGATTCTTGTGATTTTGATTAGTAGTGCCCATATTTCTAATGCAGTTTAAACAGATTGATAATTTTAAACAGATAACAGAAATATCTGCATGGTATTAGGACAAGCATATCTTATCAACACAGCCTATTAATTCTTCAACCTCTGACTTCTTCCCAAATACAAAAAAAACCCAAACATTTGTGCAGCAGTCAAATACTCTGAAGTCCTTCCCAATGCCTGGAAATTTCTTTTCCATAAATCACAAAAAATCCCACAAATTTGCACTGCACAAGCACACTGAATAATATTCAGCCACAGAAATTATCCTACTTTCCACCTTATTTATATTTGTCTGTGGGAATATAAATACATAATACTGAACATGAATACATAAATACATAAGGATCTACCTAATGAGGTCTTTTAACATCTAAGAGTGCCCATTTTTGATTATGTGTGAATAAAAATGTAGCCAAATTCTCTCTGACTTATTCAAATAATACAAAAAATTACAAAGTATAGAATAAAACAACTTCCATGCAGATTCAAATATAAGAAAAAAAACAAATATGTTAAAGATTTGACTATGTCTTGTACACCATTTTCCAAGAAAGCCCCCAGACGAAGCCTTGTCTTGGAGAAGGTTACACAAAAAAGAAAAAACGTAATTTAAAGGTCTTTCATTTAATCTCAAACAAATTCCCGCTGTCTTTTGCAATTTAAGAAACAACTGACAAAAACACAAAGGGAAAGAGTTGGTCACTTTACTAAGAGCTACTTGTCTTTGGGAAACTTTCATATTTGTGAGACCTACAAATCATTTCATGGATAATAGAAGGTAGAAATTATTCTGTGGGAAAGGATAATCATTTTCAGCCTCTTTCTGCTCTAATTTTCACCCTAATGATTTTTTGCCACCAGCTAAAAAATGTGTGAAATATTCACCTTACATAGTTCATGGCTTTTCTACCTAAGTAAGACTAGTACCCAAACTTTTTCCTTATACATCAGATAACAACCACCCCCACTCTTGTTAAAAAAAAAATACAAAAAGAACTAAGAAAAAAAATGTCTAACTCACACCAAACAATAAACCTCCTCAAAGATTACATCACTTAGTTTGCCAGCAGATCTGAAACTATTTTCAATGCAACTGCACTGAAGTTATAAAATAACCTGACACAGTTAATACATTTAGTAAAGCAATGTAATTACACATTTCTATACAGTTTCAACAGGACATTTTTTTTTCAAAAATGACACACATCACCCTGGGTGAATTTAAATTTTTTCAGGTTGCTTCTAGAATTCCATTCACTCTTCTGCAACGGCATGCAGGGGGCTACCATGTATAAAGGCATAGATTTCTATGGCAACTGTTTAAATTCTAGGCTATTCTTAGTTGAAGTGTTTGCAGAAATAAAAACAAACCACAAACAACCTTTTTTTAAACTAACTAAGTAATATCTCTCTTTCTTTTCTGCCTTTTCTGAAAGAACAGAAACGTCTTTGCTATGATGATTGAGCAATAAGTAACTTAATGTGATATATTCTATGCCTGAAGTTAAACGATTCTTAAGCTAGCAGGAAAAAAAATGCTCATTTTGACACCGCATGGATATTGTATAGGCTTCCAATGTTAGAAATAGTATCATGACAGTCTTTATCCGTAAATAGAACACTTAATTTTTGGTTATTGTTTTTAATGCAGTAAACTGAACATATTTAATATATTTGCACTTCAGTCCTCTTCAAAGCATCCTCAATAATCCCTTTTCTTTCTCTTATGTTTCTTTTTTGTTGAGTGTTTTGTTTGATAAAAATATTCATGGAAATGCTAAATGTGTAAATAGGATAAGCATTGTAATTCAAGGCCTGGCAAATATTACATCATCTCAGAGAGTTGGGTGATCTATGTGCCTTAAGGACAAGTGTCTGCAAGACAGAAGAAAGAATCCTGTGAATGTTAAAATCAGAAAATTACATAGAAAATTCCATTTTGCCATTTCCCCACAATCTAGAAAGAGTGTGAGAAATACATGTCTTCAACACTTCAATTAAATATATATTTCTATTTAGGTATGCCAATAAACTAGCACTTTTAGGAAACTAAATGAGCAAATTTGCAACTTTATGCTACTTTTCAGTGATGACAAATTAAAATTACATATTTAGCATTATATTCTCTGAAATGCATGCATGTCTGATCTCAGTCAATGATTTGACATTTTAATTCATTGCATGTTTTATCTTCCATTACAGTGCTTCTAATGTATTATTACTCTTTTTAACATGGGATGTATTCTTAATTTTCTCAGTTACTCAATTTTACCACTGCAATATCATAAAGAAGGCAGATAGACTTAGGTAGTCTTCTAAGGGTGCACTAGCTTGTACCTAAACAGCTTGTTTTGGACTATTTCTAAGCTAAATTTGATGGCCTCCCAAGGACAGAAATACTGGCTCTCATGTAAATCCATTTGTTTTTTTCTTCTCAAACTATTCAACAGCGGATTGCACAATGGCATAGTGCCTCTGCTGCCATCACTTTGTCTTACACTGTGTCCTGGCAGAACAATCTGTGTAACGAAGCAGCAAGGTGGAATAAAGAGGGGACCTTGAAATAGGAATGGTTTGTACTGTTAAGCAGGCCATGCCATTTTCAGAGCTGCACAAGCAAACTTCAAGGTATTTTCTAGGAGACTGCAGATTTTTTCCACCATGATAAAGGATTTTTGAGGAATGATACACTCCCCATGTTTAATTCTTCATGGATACCTGGAATCAGGCTTTTGCCTCACTTTCAAGAGCATACCTATTGCAGTGTGTGTGTATGTCTGTTTCCTCCTCACAGATCCCAAAGGTGGGCATTTACTATAAAGCAAACCAAATCAGTATTTGAAGTTTAGCAAGTCCCTTACGGTGTTTTACTCTTTAAAAGGATTGTCTGCCTGGAGAAAGCCAGGAGCAACGTGACTGAAATTCTCCATATCTCCACTGGGACTTGAGCTGAGAGTTACAAGTGATTTGCAGAGACTTTCGCCTTTACAGGTTTGACTGAGTTTAGGGGCACTTTCCCGTACAAGAACGGGATCAAAGGCGAGCTGCCTGAAGTCCAACTGCAGCACTGCGCCGTGTTTTTTTCAGCTTTTAATATCAAAAGGTGGAGGTACCCAGTGCAGGAACGGGAAAATCTCTGCGCGGTAATTCATTTTTCCCAGTGGCGGCAGCTGCTGGAGCCCGGATGCCCGCAGCTGCCCCACCGGGCAAGCTGCTCCCGGGCGGGAATTCTGGCCGCGGAAATTCGGCTCCAGCTTAATGAGAACAAGCTGGGCAGAGGCACTTAAAGCAAATTCCCACTAACATCCCTAATATATCTGCAGTGTGTGCAGCAGAGGCGGTGACAGCAGCGGCAGCAGCATGAGATTCACAATATTAATAAAGGGATTCACCGCCTCGTTTAAAAAAAAAAAAAAAAAAAAAAAAA
>VXBR01008713.1:250357-273384 GCA_013400215.1 Cisticola juncidis
CGTCCGCCCTCCCGTCCGCCCGCGCCGCGCCTCGCCTCGCCCTGCCGGCCGCGCTGCCTCCCCTCCGAGCTCCCTCGCTCGCTCTCTCGCTCGCTCTTCTTTCCTTTTTCTTCCGCTGCTGCCGAGTCGCACGCTCGCACACACTCACATGCACGCAGAGGGAGAGTTGCTAAGAGGCTCTGCTCGTTTCAACCTGGTGCACACTGAAAGATCTGACACCCTCTGCTGAGCTGCAGTGGCAAAAATCCATCTGCTGAGGGAATGCTGGAGAAGAAAAAAAAAATCAATCCACGTACAGGGCAACCGTTAAAAACGCTGGCATTAAAAGCTGTAGATCTATTTAGATGCGTTCTCCTAAATGGATTATTTAATTTATTGCTTTTCTTGTAAAATGGAAAGTTTAGAATTCTCGTCCTCCCTACCGGTTCCTTATTGCCCCCATTCACAGGCACTCACACCTGCACGAGAAGGAGAGGAAGGCTCGTTTGCCTTATTGTATTTCCCAACGACTTGAACAGAATTAGTGTCAGGGTGTCAAGCGAATAGCAATTTGAGGTAATTATTCTGCACGCCATTTTTATCGTTGCTTTAAATGCGTTTCTTCCTCCCCTGCAGTCTAGGGTGTTTTATGCTGGATTTTGTCTCTTGCTGGTGTTCTCTATGCAATGTCGAACCGTGGATTAATGTACTCTATTTTTCATAATTTAGATGATCGCAGAGAAGAGGGTAGGTAGGGGGGAGGGGATTGCTGCACTGTTAGGAATTCATGCTACCTGTTCCCGGGCAGTGTAGTGTCTCCCTTAAGGAGGACAGAAACTGACGGTTATTCTTGTCTGTATAAAAATCTAGAGATGTGTGTATGTCCACGCATATATATATCTCTAGGGATGCTCCTTATATACTCTCTGTGGAAATAAAACGCCTGCTTCCTTCGACATCCTCCTTCTCGCTCCTTCCCCCCCNGGCAGGAGGAGGAGGAGGAGGACGGGGAGGAGGCGCGAAGGCCGGAGAGGCAGCCCAGCTTCCTGGTGCCTCCTGCAGCCCGGGGCTGTGCCTCTCGAGTCCGGCGCCGCTGGTGAACTTTGCGGCATACTGGTAGGGGGGGATGTAACCGCGGGAGTGGGCTGGAGGAGGTCTATTTATAGGAAAATCCAGAGAGCCATATGGAGCCTGCACCCCCTGGTCCCGGCGGCATGTTAATTTGGTCAAAGCTGCTCCCTGGCTACCGCTTGCAAATAAATCAGACATCCTGCCGATGATGATCTTATCAAATTAATGTAATTAGACCACAGACAAATTATATCAGTTGCCGTGGCCATTTCAAGTCCCCAGGATGAGTAATTTGTCTTTTGGTTTGTTCTGGTGGGCAGGGACTAGGGAGGGAGGGGGAAAAGGGATAAGAAATGGGACAGGAGTAGGAAACAAAACAGACAGAAAGAGAGAAATCCTGACCATGAAAAAGCTTATCCAATAAATTACAAATGGGCTAGAAGTGATAAAATGCCACTGGGACAGAAACCACCACAAGAAATATATCGGTGGTTTCACTAAGAAAAGAAAAAGAGGAAAAGAAACTTGGCACCACATTAGGGCACATTAATTCATTTCTCCTGATGGTTTCTTTGACTTTGTCTCTCAGTGATACCAGGGTGGAATGGTGGGGGTGCAAAGCTGTCTAGAAACCTTCTACGGATCAAATATTGCAGCCTCAAAGTGCAAGAGGACCTGGAGGCAAGAAAGCCCTAGGACAATCCATGGAGAGAAGCAGGACATTCAGAGAAAGGGAAAAGGGTCAGGGTGAGAGTCAAGGACACATTACTTGGTGTCAGCAGCAGTGACAAGATCACTGTGAACAAAGTGTTTGCAGAGGAAAGACTGAAAATCTGGAGCCTGGTGAAGGGTCCCTGGGATGTGGGGCAGGAGGACTTGTTCTCCTCCTGCCTTAGAATAAAACTTCCAAGCATCTTTACCTTCATGTTATTAAAATTGTTCAGGCACCGTAAAAACAATCAAAATGCAACCAGAGGACCTGAACATTAACAAGATATTAAATAAATAAGTATGAATTGAATAAGTGGAAGGAGACAATGACCTGTTGTTGAAGCGTGAAGGACAGATTGACTGCTTCTTACAAAGGATCAGCTGAGAGGTGGGAGCTGGTGGAAGCCATCTGGGAACCTGAAATTTCAAAGTGGTTAAAACCTAAAAAGTAAAAAATATGCCAGAAGAAATAAGAGTGTTCATGGATGCTATGTAAGTTCCAAAGGAGTATTTATCTAAGGAGACATTGTGTTTTCAACTGTATACTTTGGAGATTGATGTCTTATATTTAAAATATATGCATTGAGAGAGCATCTGCTATGCAAAAGTCAACATCTAGGAGACAATTCAGAGAGGAAGAAAAAAGGCACCATCCATTTTAGATTTGATATCTGAAGATTTTTATTCCATGAGTAAAGCTACACAGAAAGTAGCTTTAACTACTTTCTGTGTAGTAAAGTAAAACTACACAGAATAATCTATTGTTACTCAGGGCCATAATCCTAAAGGTCTAGGTTTTTTCAACTTATTGAATTAAGTTTGGAAATATGCATCTTAGGATAAGAGTTTTAAGAGTTTTAAGGAAATACCTATTCCTGGGTCAGGTTGACTGGGAGCTGAAACGTTTTACTCTGTTACTTAGAGGGAGTGTTAAAGTGAGAGACCATAAAGCGTTGAAGTGCCAATTAATCTGTGTCTTTAAAATTCAATATATGCATCCCACTTTACAATCCATACACAGGTTGTATAAACAGAACTCACATAATCCCCTCTATATTATCCAGAAGATCAGATAAGGGAAAGAGCATACAAGCATATTGTCCTTGTCTATTATCTTTTACCTCATGTTTCTCTCTGCAAATTCTAGAAGCTTAAAACAATGAGCAGCTTGCTTATACCTTTCCTCTGGGTATAAAGTGCATATTTAACCACATACAAGCCAAATTAAGCCATTTTGAAAAGAAATGGGTTTACTCATATTATGGAAAATTACTTGAAATGAGAAAAGGTAGTGGGCTACTTCTTCATTTTCCCAATTAGTAATCTCCCATCTCCCTGTTGCTATGGCTATGTAAGTAACACTGGGTAAGGGTATATTTGTGCTACTTTGGAACATTTTAAAAAGCTAGTTACTTCATCTAGAACTTGCAGAACAGAACTCAGACCATCTGCAAAGGTTCTAGAGAAGAAAGCAATTATTATGGTAGATATCCTGATGTCAGTGTTTGTGCTGTGTACTGTAAAATTGGCTTCATTATTTCTATGGAGGTATAAAGACATCCCACACTACAGGCATGATGTTTGTGTGGATACGCACACACACATGCATATAGTCATTTGCATATTGACATTTTTGTGTGTGTACACTACAAATCATGATAGACCAGCAAATAAAAGAGTTATAGGATCATAATTTATTTTGAAGTTATGTCTTTGTTCAGGCTTTGATTATGGAATTTAACACAGGTTGATAATTAACATAGATGCCTCCATATTTTGCAGCTCCTGCAGAAACTATGCTTCTCAGTGTATACAGAAACTTTAAACCAGCTCAGGTAAACAAGTTCTAACTAAGGGTAGAAGGGTTTAAGCTAATATCAGGATCTCCTCACAGAATTTTCTATCTCAGTATATTTCACAGGCCAGTCTTCACACATACTGCTGGATTTCTATCTAAACTGCAATTAGACCAATAAAGTTGCCAGAACTAGATAATTTTCTCCTTCATTTTTTATTTTTCTAAGGGTAATGGCATGTGAGCGTGTTCCAAGTTTCCCTGTGATATGTTAACCAGAAGGAGGTTTGCAGAATGATGCAGTGGTGGATGATGATGATGACTAAAAAATAAAAAAAAAAAAAAATTTAAAAAAAAAAAATAAAAAAAGAAAGAAGAGAAAGTTAGAGAAGTGAGTGGTTTGCCTACTTCGATCTAGTGAGTAGGAGACTGGCTCATGATGAGAAAATAAAAAATTCTCTATATTTTGCAGTGTAAGAGCCAGCCCACATGTTTTTCTTTCTTGGCTCATACCCTCAACCACCGGGCTACCAACTTACCAACTCTTTTGCTTCAGCTGTTCTACTTTACAAGAAAAATAATTTTGAGATTCCTTGAACCATGGAAAGGCAGTAGGGGAGTATGAGCACTTGCCAGGGTGTGCACAGCCCTAGGAGGACTTGTTTGCTTTCTGCTCTCATGTGAGACTGAGCTTGACCTAATAAACTTCACATCAGACATTTAGATTATGGAGCTGGTAGCAAAATCTATTGACATTCTTCTCCACTATACATTGTCATCAGACCTTGAGGTAATTTTGTGTTGGAAACAGTGGCTGAATAGGTCACAGGGTTAATCTTTAAAGGTTAAATTCTTAGGTGTCAGAAAAGGAAATAGGAGTCAGAAAGATGGACAGATTTTGCATCTATCTTGTGTGTAGTCTGTCATAAAACCCTGTAATCCCTTCACTTTGAAATCCTATGATGCGGAAGAAAGAGGTGTATTTAGTGAGTAGGCCAGGCCAAGGTCCTGACCAGAATTTCTTATTTAAACTATATGTATTGATCTGAGTCTCTGACCTGGTTTCACCTATGATTGCTTGCATTAAAGTCACTAAAGCACCTGAGCAGTTCTTAGGACAGGACCAAGCTCCACGGTTATTGTTCTTATTGGTGAGAGTATCCAGAATCAATGTTTGGTAAAGGAATAAATTCACACAGAATGTTTTATCTTTTTCTCTCTGTTCCTTTACTTTTTCTTTTTCTCTTTGTTTCCCTGGTCTGTGGTCTTCTGGAGTGGCCTTTTGTTCAAATGTAAGGGTTACTATAGGGACAGAATTAATTCCTAACAACTTAGTAGTGATTTCACCCTGTGTCTTCTCTGTGAAAGTATATTCTGCCCACTGTACTGTTGGTTAGGAGAGAGATAGGGAGCTGAGCTGAGTCACCCACCTCCTTTTATTCCTCTCATCTCAAAACTCACTCTCACACATACACACGCACACACAGAGACTCACACACACACTTTAAAACTTTGACACAACAGAAGTGGGTTGTCTGTTTTCAGCGGAGAATTTCAAGTTGAGGAGCCCAGATGGAGAGAGGTGGTTTTGCTGCAGCCCTGACCCCAGAACGTGAACTGAGATTTCACTGCAGCATTTCACTTGAAATGTCCTCCCAGATGCATCTTCCATGCTCTCAGTCCTGACACGAAGGCCTAGTTTCTGCCTTTCCCAGAGCAATGCGTGAGATGGTTCACTGCCTGACTTGGGGACCAGGATTTCACTCCAGGCTTTGGCTTCCCAAGTTTGGCATTGCAGCATTCGGCACTGCAGCACTGAAGTACAGTGAAGAATTCTGGTTTTTGCTTTGTGATAAAAGACACACATTTAGGCTGGGGAAAAACATTACAATGAAATTAACTGGACCTGTGAGAAATATTGGTTCTTTTAGTCAACTATAACAGGAAATGTACTAGTATAACACTGCAGCCTTTAATAAGAAGTGATAACATTTGCACCACAGTCTAATCTCAGCAATTCTTTTTCTTAAGATTCCAGCATTATCATTTTAAGTACCTTGTTACAACAATTCTCAACAACCTGCAAGACAAGACTTTCATGTCGTGTGACCAGTAGACAATATATTATTGCACTTTTGCTATATGACTTTTTTGTGGTTTTCAGTGCATGCTTATTTCATTCTTTTCTGAAGTGTCCCGTCTCTGATTAAATACAAGGAAAAGGTTGAAACAGCTGGTTACTTTGCAACATATTCAAGTGACTGAGGTAGTTTAGTAACACTCATTCACATAATTTAAAGTTAGTTAAAAATTACTGTCATCATATTATAAAAACTTTAATGATGGGACATGAGACAAAAAAATCAGTGTCATTTAGATATACACATGACATTAGAAAGTATATTTCTCAACTAAAAAAAATTATCTTTCTGGAAAAAACCTGTCCAGAGTTTCAATCCATTGCTTACACAAGTAATCCCACTGAATAACATCAGCTTGAATACTATATCTATAATGTGTTTTCAATAATTAATTATTTTCTTATCCATTTTCATAGCACAGTCTCAGAGCACCATAAGGATCATATAAATGGAAGAAAAAGTAAATAAGAGCTTATGTCTCTGCTCTCTCTAACTATAACTTATTTTCATTGTTCAGTAATGAAAAGGAAAATACTTCTCAGGATGCAGAACTGAGGCAAAGGCCCACCTCCACCAATAGTTAGCTGACATGATTCTCTGCAACTCATTTCTCTTTCTCATGCCTCAGTTTCTTAGTGTGAGGAAGTGGTAGTGGAAGGTATTACAAAGGTGCCTTGAAATCAGTGATCAACAAGCATGGTGACTGAAGTAATTGTCATCATTACTCAGGGGTATGACCCAAAAAAGTCAAATCTTATGTAAGAGTAATACCCAGTTCTTTCTCTTTCTGTCAGTCCTTCTCAGAGGCTTTTGCAGGGGAATACAATATAATTTTATTTGCTCAACAGATTGGAAAACAGAAGCACTGACCTTGGGAAGGTCACATGTCAAGCCGTTGATAGCACTAGAAATAGACCCAAGTCTCAGAAGGCTCAGCCCTGCCTTCCACCCCAGTATTTCACAGATGCAGAACTACTGATTTATAGAGAAAAAAAACTATTCAAAAAACAAAACAAAACTAAACAAAAGACATCCTGTATCTTTCTCCTTCTCTCTCAAACTTGATTTTATGCATCAAAGGTTTCATATGCCAGTCATTTTCTTTCTGGAGGCCTAATGTAGTTGTGTGGTGTGACAGCAGTACCAAGACTTGGTTTTCTTATTAGTTCACATCTTAATTCTCTGCAATGCAATTATTTTAACTTGAAAAACAGAATGTTTTCATTCCTCAGACTTTTCCTGACTTAGACTTCCGACTTCAAAAAATAAAGATTTCAGACCTGAATGCTAAAGCATTGAGACACAAACTCCCTCTCATTTAAAAATCATCTCGGAAAAAAATTAAAAATACTGTTTAATCATAGAACTCTGGAGCAGTAGTTTTGTTTTCAGGAAAAATTAATTCCTTTATTCTGCTATAAAACAAAATAAAAACAAAAGCAATCAACCCAGGTAAAGATGCAAACCAATGTAATACTTTTCAGTGTGGTTCAAAACAGAAAAATGAAATAAACCATTTAGGTTAATTAAAAGATGAGAAGTTTTGTTCTGGTGGGGGTCTTATTTTTTTTTTTTTACCTGTTGTGTTTTGTCTAAAAGAAAAAGAACATGTCCATCCCATCAAAATGGAATATCAGAAATCAGAATTTTTACCTTTCATGGCCTTCCATAATCATATTCGGTTTAAACCATTTTTCCTTTCCTTCAATTGATTTGAACTGGAATTTTCTGATAGAAAGTTTCTGAAAACTTTTCTGAAACTATCTATTAAGTCAGCATGCAGTGGTGTCTGCATATTAAAAGGAGAATTGCTGTGCATTAGCAGACTGGAGAAAGACTGAGTAGATGAAACATTATTAACAATAGAATAATATCTTCTACCTATTTATGCAATGCTTAGAAACCATACCCTGGGACCAATCCCACATGACATTTTAGTTTTAATTAAATAACATTTTAGAGACATAAGATAGAAGAGGCTGGTGACCTGATTAATCATTGTACTGCTCGATTTTACATCACAGCCTCCCAAATGATTTCAAATATATTACTCTGATGTAAAGCTAGGATATTGCAGGGGTGTCTCATGATGCAGTTGGTTATTTCTTTTCTCCATGGGCAAAGCTGATCTGAGATATCTCTTACTGACTCCACTAAACTCCAGGCACTAATTTTAATTTCTTGAGTCTTTTTATTTAACCATGATCATTTTTATTGATTCAGTTCATATTGCAGGCCACAAAAAGTTATGTCCTTCCTGAGTTGATGAGAGGATCAAGTCAGCATTGCTGTTGAGGTGGGCAAGGAATGATCCATAAACATAAAGGGGATGAATACATACCACTGTCCAGGATTTAGTCCAGAGAAAACCAAAGTCAAGAGCCACCTATCTTTCTTCCTTTCTTTATGTATCCATGGTATTTTTATGATCCTCACAACCTCCCCAGAAGAAAGAGTGAATGTAATCTCTTTCCATTACATATTATCTCATTTCCAGGTGCAAAACTTTTTCCTTTTGCCAGTCATGTTTCCTGCCTTCTCCATAACTACTGTTCATATTCTTCACTCTATGCCTTATACATTAATATTATTGTACCCTGTTTGCACAGTTACATTGCAGAAGTCTCCTTTTATCTCTTGCAGTCACAGATTCCATTTAAATATATAATTTACATACCTTTGTTGCTGGTTATGTCATTAGTGATATCATAAAATGAAGTCTCTCAAAATAGTTGTGCTTATGTTCAGATTCCAGGTAAACAAATACAAAATATGCTCTCTTTGGTCTTTTCCAGTTTCATGGGTCTAATAGGTCACTGCTTTGTCAGCAAGACTTTTATTTAAGCAATATGAATACTCACTCCAAAGGCTACATAGACACTTAAAATTCTTAAATTTGTCATAACTTCTGCAGAAGTTACTTTAAAATAGCTTACCTCATATCTGTTTGCATTACTTGCAGTAAGAATTGGGCTGCTGTCTGTTAAGTAGGCCTGTACTCTCTCCTTTGAATGGAAGTTCCTTGCCTACTCGGATATACAAGGACTTTTCTAATGTGTTATCTGAGAGGCAGAGAAAAATCAGAATAATTTATCACATGATTGAAATAGTCTTTGAAATAATGCTCAATTTACCTTCATTCTCATGAATATTTTTTTACACCATCGAGTTTCAGAATTTATAACTGGGGAAAAAAGTCCTAAGCTGTAGACTAGGTCTGTATTATACGGTCCTGTAGGGTGCATGTGACCATGCTTGGCTCTCAGATACTTTGGTGCACAGGGTGCAGCATTTACTCTGCAGAACCACATCAGTGAGGCTTGGTCAACTCAGCAGGCATCATAAACCTGCTCTGCTGAGCACACAGGCTGTTCATGTCACCAGACATCTGAGGAACCTTTACAAAGGCATAATTATTCCAAGAGAAATTAAGAGACTTAACCTTTCTGTGAGGCAGCACAGACATCCCACAGTCAAAACATATTCCTCCAGCACAAGAATCACTGCACTTGTTTATTGTTATAGAATTTTCTGTAGCATCACTAAAATGTAGTAGTGATGCCCTCTCTATGGATGTGAAACATCATACTAAAGGACTCCAATGTCACAATTAGGAAATAACCTGCAGGAGATCACACAGGGTTGGTGCTGAAAGATCCATTTTCCTTCTCCCTGACAGTCTTCTTCATTTTCCTTCCCCGTGACACTCATCATGAAAGTTCAAGTTATTGAGGACTGACTCAATAACTTGTGTACTTTCATTCCAGCCATGGAAGGTCAAGTAAAGGTAAAGCAAAACCAAAGCAAAGTGAAAAAGAGATGAGAATATAAGGCTTTTTGTCTGAGGACTCAGAGTAACAGCTCCTTCTTTTGGTGGATTTCTGAAAATCTAAATGTATGCCTAGACATACAAATCTAAATGTATGCCTACCCTCTCTTTAGAGTGGGTAGACATACATTTCTTTGAACAATTGATTTTTTTCTTTTTAACTCATTTACAAGATATGATAAAAAAATGAAGTTTGGATTAAATCTTTTCTTAGTTACTATCATTTCTACATCCTTTTTTCAGAAGAATAGTGGGGAGAGATTGTAAAATATTTTTTGTAGTTACTATATATTTAAATAATTTAAATAAAATATTTTGCTGGTTTTAAACTTAACTTTTAAAAGTCAAACTGAAGTAAATCTAAGACAGAACACTTCAGAAGTCTGGTGATAACTTTAGCTTTTAGCATTCTGCCTGATGAACCAAGGCATCTTTACAGTCAGTGGAGAGAAATTAACCATTCAGGTTGTACTAAAATATGTTCAGAACAAGTAGAATAAATTGTGCTGGGAAAGCATTATTTATGACACTTTGTTTCAAAGACCCTTGACTGCTTACATCAATCTACACTAAAACTAGATTCCTTTTAGATGATATATCTTAGATGTGGCTAATGTCATTCCGGAGATTAATTGACATAAAGAGGATGTTTTAAAAAATAATATTTTATTGAAAATAAACCCATAGACACATTTTAATTACTATTTTTTTGTAAAGTCCGGGTTCTTTCAGTCATTTTTGAACAAGAAGAACATTAAAATCTTTTCACTTGTTACTATATTTCAAGAAGAGTTGAACAGCAAGTTATCATCTAGGTGCAGAAAGTTATTCATTTCAAAAATAGGATTTTTTTAAAGTAGAATAAACAAGTCATTATATTGTATCTTCAAAATTTCCTTTGAAAGGATAAATATACAAAAAGACTGTTACTTCTTGTTATTTCTTACCTTTCAGTATTGCAGAGGGCTGATCACTTATTTTCTTTTTAACAGCTCTACCAACATATCAGAGAGAAATGAAGGATAAAACGAAAAAGTGGTATGTTGATGACTGTTGTAAAAGTTGGATTTTATTGATTATATTATGTGTATCAGTAGCTTTATTGTTCTGAATCCTGAGTCATTAAAATTATGCTTGGGAAGAAATTTTCCTAATTATTACAAAACTCATTGAATTTATGATTTTCTGTGAATCTTTAGGAGTATTTTCTTCCATACACTATTTATTACAAACATTTGAAATATTATGTATTTTATAAGTTAGCACAATCTTATTGTCACCAAAGAAATCAATCTTTTTTAAGATCTCAATCTTATGGCAAAGTAGTATTTAAATTCAGACACTCTAAAGAGTCGAAGATATTTAAAAGAATAATGATTAAAAAAAAAGAAATTACATCTTAATGACATTGCTGTTGCTAGGAGATTCCAGCTACTGCTTAAGAGACGAATGTGTCCTTTTTTCTTAATTAAAAAATGATTAATAAAGAGATAAAACACTAAAATGCCAACCTTTTAGTAAATTTGCATAGAAACATCCAATGTGTAATCTGCTTAAGAAGCAGCAGCAACAAAAAAAAACACACAAAGGACAGGGGACAAAAAATAGGCCAATCTTTCAATTGTTCCTTTAAGCTGTCAAGCTACACCTCCGTGCTGCTGCAAAAAACCACCTTAATTAATATTGGTCACTGAGAGGAAAAGGATATAAATTTAGATGGACAATTTATCCAGTATAGTACAACGTCTATTATGGTCTCTCTGTCTAGTCTGCATGTAATCCAAAACTACAATTTAGCTATTACCACCTAGCTCAGTAGATACAAGGGGATTTCGGTATGGCTTAGAAGCTCTCAAGGTTTCACAAAGAAGCTAAAGGCAAAACATCACTCAGGAAGGCCTCCTGGACAAGTTTCAATTTTTTCTTTAGCAGACTAGAAATTCTTGACATCTTCTTTTATAGTGTATTTTTATTTTCCAAATATCCAGTCCAACATATTGATAAAAAAATAATAGACTAACATTTTCAGTTTGTGTAAGAGGTGTAAAAACCCTGAAATTTAGGATTTCTAACAAAGGTATGTAATACTGTAGACTTGCAGAAGGGGTGGGGTCGGAAGGGACCTTAAAGACCACCTAGTGATCTTTCCCTGGAGATTGGCAACACCCTGCAGTGGAGAGGGACATCTTCCATTAGAGTGGTTGCTCAAGGGCCCCATCCAACCTGGCCTGAGCACTTCCAGACATTCACAGCTTTTCTGGGCAACCTGTGTCAATGCTTTGACACCCACCCAGTAAAGAACCTCTTACTAATATCCAATCTGAATATATCCTCTTTCAGCTGAAAGTCATTACCCCTTGTAATATCTTACTACTACACGTCCTTGTAAAAAGTACCTCTCCACCTTTCTTTTCAGCTCCCTCCATTTACTGAAAGGCCACAATAAGGTTACCTCAGAGCCTTCTGTTCTCCAGACTAAATAACTTATTCAACACTTTCTCATAAGAAAGGTGCTTTTTCTTCTGTTGGGAACCCCAGAGCTGGATGCAGCCCTGCATTGGGGTCTCAGCAGGGCAGGGCAGAGGGGCAGAATCCCCTCCCTGGCCCTGCTGCCCACGGGCTCTGGATGCAGCCCAGGACACGTTTGGCTCTCTGGGAGTGCCCATGGCTGGGTCATGTCCAGCCTCTCACCCACCAGCATCCCCGAGCCCTTCTGGGCAGGGCTGCTCTCCATCTCTTCATCCCAGCCTGTGCTGACACCAAGGGCTGCCCCAACCGAGGTGCAGCACCTTGCACATTGCCTCGCGAGATTCCTGGGGGCCAACTACTCAAGACTGTTCATATCATCATAGCTACAGTTAACTCCAACACTAACGTGAATTTTCTAGAAAATAGAGCATTAAAAGGAAAATTTTTTATTGTCATGTGCCCTTTCTCCAAGATTTGATATTTGCACATGTTAGAATGAAACCAAAGAACAAACATACAAGTCTACCTGGAAGTCAGTGACAACTTGGAAAGAACTAAGAATTTATATAATTTATTCATGCATGCTCAAAGACCTAGTCATTAAATCAGGTTTATTTCATTGACATTTAAAAGGTGATTTTGATCTTTGCATGTAGTTCAGGGCAATAATATTTATTTTATTTGCAAACCACTTAGGTAACCTTTGGAAATCTCTGAAAAAGCTCTCTTGAAAAAAAAAAATCTGTATAGATGTGCTACTGATAAAAGTTTAAGCCTGGTAATTTTATCTGTCTGTGGTTGTGTTACTCATTGTGCACCTATAAACATACACAGCCACAGATTTTGTATTCCAAACATCCTTTTACAAATGCAGGTTCTGTAAGTAGTAAAAACAACTCCCAAACAACACTAATTTCTTGCAACTGTTTCCAAGTCTTTAAACATCCCTGTCTGGATTTTTGGTGTTTGTTTCTGGGTTTGGTCTGAAGTTTCCTTTTGGGTCCAGTAAGGTTGTTTTTTTCATAATTAATATGAAAGCTGATCCCAAAAGACATAAAGTATTCACAATTCACAAGGAATTTTGGGAAAGCATAATTGTTCAGTATTTTGCAGAATCAAACTAATACAGAGCTAATATAAAGTCTTGGAGGTACTGGATTTTTTTTTCCCTTTAAATTTCTGAACAATGTGAAAAAAGGCCTGTAGGACATTTTTGACTTGGGGATGCCATGTTCAGTTCAGGAAAAATTTTGAAAACTAAAGTCAGAATAATGCTTGAACAACACTTTTCTGACAGAAAGGCACAATAGGATTTGACCTTTATGTATTTATTTCATAATTGCTCTAAAATTGGCCTATTGAATATTTTTTACTATATTCAAGAACATTCTTCTTAAGCATTTATCATAACTGTTAAAAATATCGATAATATAAATAATCAATCAAAAATGAATATGAAAAATAAACTAAAAAGCAGGGTGCAGACTTTGACTGGGTGGGATTTTTATTTTTCACTTTTCCTGTGATCTTGTGTCTGATAAGGAGAGAAAGTGAGTAGGTGTGAGAAAGTGAGAGAAAACCAGAGAGGAGAGAAGACAGAGCAGGAAGGAGGAAAAGAGCGAAGGAAGGAAGGAAAACCAAAACAACAGCAATATAAAAAAATAACATGGTTTGGGACAGTAATACCAATCTAATAAGATTTTAAATACATGAAGCATTGTGTTGCTCACCCATATGTAAAGAAACTGATATGTGGCTTAGGTAGTGTCTTTAGGTCAAGAATTAGATTGAGTAGGGGGATAACACTAGAAAGAACTGGATGCTTTTTGGGTTTTTTTCATAGATATAAATCCACTGTATTCACTGTCTAGGAAATCAATGAAATTTTTTTTTAAGTCTAAAATGTATAAAAGGAAAATAATTTTAAATGATTTCTTAGTAATAATATTGCCTGGGAACAATACAGATATAAGTAGCAACAAAAACATACTTACTAGTAAGATAGGAATCTTGTCTGTTTATCTGCATAGAAGTGCGTACTCCTCTCAGTTGGTTAACAGAAGTGAAGTAACTTTGATATCTCTGGTTAAAATAAATATGCAAATAACAAAGCTAAAAAACATTATCCCATCAGATGTAATCAAAATAATTTGTTATCAATAAACAAGATAATTATGGTTTATCATTTGCAAGAAACAGGCAGAATACCACACCTTAATGGTTTCAAGCTAGAAGTTAAAATTACTTGGAGTTTTGTTTAACATTTTTGCAGCCCAGTGATATCTTGTAGACTTGATCCCTACTCTGAGCATAACTTTGGTGTAGAGATCTCATTCCCTTTACTGACAGTGAACATCCCAGGACACAGTAAGAGACACCAACTAGTCCAGATCAGGAACACAGCTAATCACTTTAAGACTCAGGGGATGGATGTGTCATGATAGTCATGACCTAACCCAAAGAACTTAGAAAGAGAAACTTGCTGAGCTAGAACAGAAGAGTGGAAGAATGTATTTCAGCCTGAAAAGACTGGTGTTCAAACAGTAGTTAAAACAGATTTGTATTGGTTTAATGAGATTCTGTTCAGAGGAGAATCTTCCTTTAAGCTGCAGTGAAACTCATCCTAAGAAATCAGAGGTGCTCTGGTCTCTTTTATGTATACTCTAGAAGAAGAAGGTAGTTGTGGTTTTGAATTCTGAAAGACTAAATATCCCAGTGCAAAAGTATTAACTTTGGTTCACCAAGTACAGGATGTTCTCTAAAAATATTTAACAGCCATTCAAGAGGGACAATTAAAAAAAAAATAAACAAAACAAAACAGAACAAAACAAAAAAACAACAACAAAAAAAAACCACAAACCCAAAAAACCTCAAAAACAAACCCAAAAAAACCCCCAAAAAACCAAAAAAACAAACAAAACCCACAAAAAGACGACATTTGTCCAGGAAGGCTGGTTTTATCCAAGAGGGTTGTGGAGTTTTTTTCTGCTGATTTAAATCTGCAGTCTGCATTATTTCCAGTACAATATTCTCTACATCCTGTTGGATTTAAGACACAGATAAAGGTGGATTAGTGAATAAAAGAAGGATCTTGGCACAGCAGAATCAAAGAAACCCTGCTATTTGAGGAATGAAGCAACCAAATATATTTGTTAATAGGCCACATAGTAACTCATCAGATTTTCTTCTATATGCACATATATACAGCCAAATACATTTATGTATACATTTGTATTTATGTATATATTTATATATACATATGTATATTCAAGCATTTGATGTGCGCAAGTTCATAATAATGAAATATATGATACAAATACATGTAGGTTAAGAAAATAAAATAACCTGAATAATAGTCCTTAAATGCTACATTAGATTAAGCTCTAGTTGTCCAAAACTATATATTTTCTATAAAAAGAAGTACCAACTCTATCAAATTGTAGTGGAGGCAGATCTCTGTGGCTTTACTAAGTAAATATATGAGGTTACTTCCTGGCATATAAGTAGGGACTTAGGGCTATATCACTTTCTTATCTGACAGCTTGATTCACTTGCAAAGTATAGAAAAACAGTACAAATGCATGACTGTCCAAAGAGCTAAACTAGTCCAAAACAAAAGTTTTTCAGTGAATCCTTAACAGTTATTACTCTTACTACTGTTGAGTCCCTCAAACAGCAACAACATTTAAACTGTGCTAATGAACAGAGATCAGCTGTATGATGGTCATGCCTGATGACTTGTAACTTCATGTCAACACATACTCACCGGATGTTTTCATGCTGGATGTTTCAGATCTTCATCTACAAAATACTCTCTGTTTGGGTATGAAGCACCTTAGGTAAAAATGCACATTTCTGTCACCAAGTCACACCAAACCCAGAATCGGCCAGGGTTGGTGATAATACTTCTGCAATTAAATCTGTTTATATGTAGACCCACATATTCCCCCACTCTCTGTCTCCAGGGTGTAAAGGAAACTACACAGAGAAAAGGATTCATTTTCTTTCAGATCCTGTTATTTCCAGCACAAATCCCACCAGATTCTTTTTGTATATGCTTCAGAGTCATGAGAAGGGGAAATGCCCCTATTTGTCTCTGTGTTTTGCTAGCATTCAAGTGCTATCCAGTGTCTTGTTAACATTCCAGGGCAAGTAAAGCTATTTCAAGTCAATGGACTTGATTCAACAATGGAGTGCTCTAGTTTTAGGTGACTCCAAGGAATGTAGCTGAATTGATTTCAGTGGGCTGCAGTGGTTAGCCAAGATCAATATTGGTCACAGTAGTAGTAAGAAGCCAATATCCACAAAATATTATCTTCACTAGCTGGGGCTGAACACGGATTCATCTACTCCCAACTTTTACCAACTAATTGCACAAAGAATATTGATCTTATTTGCAGGACTGTGGCAAATGTTGCTGAGTAAAACTGTGCAATTAAAAAGTTTACCAGCTGATCTTTGAAACATTGAATCATAATCCATAATACTGTAAGAACTGACCACATTACTGTAATTCAGGGTAATGTTACGCTTCTCAATTTGCAGAATAACCAGAGCTTATTTTCTTTTTAATTTCATGATACTTGAGAACTAAATGCACTTTTCAATTATTTTTAATTAACAGTCCACTCTACATAATAGTCTCTTTGCGAAATAATTTAGAAAAAATAGATGACCTTCTGAAATGTCTTATCCTCCTAATGCAGTAAGGATTTAGCAAAATTTTTAACTGAAAAAAATATATAGTAGGACAGCTGATGAAAATTTAGGCCTACTACAGTGATACAGATATTCATAATTCTTGTCTTTTATTGCCATCTTCTTTAATTGCCACTGTGGATTCTTAAGTGTATTTGTTTTGTGTTCTTTGCCCTTCTGTTTCCTGGATTATAGGAATTTTGATTGCTTTTGCTAAGATGCTTCTTTCAGTTCCTCCTGGGCTACCAATTAGTAGGACAATATTACAGGAAGAATTTTTGCCACAGTAATTCAGAACACTTAAAAAAAGGAAACATGCTACATAAAACACATAAAACACTGTTTCTAATAAATTAAAAAAAAAAAAAAAAAAGTCAAAGTTTCCAAGAAAACCTTTCTACTGCCAGGGGTCTCACAGGAGACTGCATAAGTCCACTGCAAGATAGAAGAACTAAAGCATTCTCACTCAGCCTTATGTTTTGCACTCATAAATTTCCCTCATTGCTGGCATTGCCAGAGCTGCAGAGGTACAGCAAAGCAAGATCTTATTGCCACTGTTTCTCCTGATCTGAAAACTTGCTTGTCAGAAAATGAGCTGTGAAACCGCAGCTACATCAATGCTTGACTCTCCAAAGTACACAGGACCTCCATGTCACTTCAGCAGCTGTTCAGGAGATTTGCTGTATGATCTCATTCTCCTCAGTTTAAAATGAATCAAAGGCATTCTGTACCTGGCAGAATTATCTTCCTTGTCTTTTTGCACTGTTGAGGGAGGTAAGATGTTATAATAATAAAGAAAGATAAGGAATAGGGAAGGCATTACTGTTAAAAAGCAAGGCAGTGAAGGCCTATGATGCAGGTATTAGCCATTTTCAGTTGTTTTATTGTTTTGCTTATTGAGTACTTAGGGTTTTACACTCACAAGAGAGCAGCAGTGATATAAGTCTGATATCATTGCTTCCAGAAGTCCCCTGGAAACAGTGTGCCAGAGCCAGAAGCTCAGTGTCTCATGACTAGTTCCACTCGGCAAATAAAATTCCTAGGAATTTTCCATTAGAAAACACAAACTTAGCAACAGAAATAATTAATTGATTGATTAGATTAACGTAGTATTTAATTTAGAGGAAATTTAAAAAAAAAAGTGTTTGAGTATCAAATTTCTAAACCTTAAAATTCTAGTGTCAGACTTCTCAATGAAAAGTTTAAATTTCCTTCCAAATTATTTTGCTTTGAATTGTAGCTAGAAACACACACAAAAATTAAATGAGTACAAAAGATTACAAATACGGAAAAGCATTCTGCCTTCTTTGGGAAAAGAAACATTCAAAATTTTTGCTTTTTAACCTGAATTAAAATTATTAAATAAATATGTGCTTTGTTTTCATGAGGTAGGGAGCCAGTTTTGACTATTGATCTGGTTCAATTCTTTTGCTGGTTTCGAGAATAACTCATTTTCGCTTGGTATTCTCATTATCTACCAATGTGACAAAGCTGCTCTGCCCTCTAATTAAAGTTTTTGCAAACTTTTTGGTGCTAGTTGTCTTTGGTCAGGGCTGAGTACCAACTTATTCCTCAAGTAGTCCTCGAGCTCAGTGAGCCCTATGTTTTCTCAGGCACTTGAACCACATAATGTATTTCCAGGTTCAGATCACCTTTGCTGCATTTCTTGTACATAATGCCATAAATATACAGCAGTGCTTACTATAGTGCCTTTGACAGGATTAAAGACCCCAAATAGCCCAGGGTAGCCATTATCTTTTAACCCTTCTGCTGACTAAATATGCCTATATGAGTCAGAACCCAAAAAAGATACCTGTCAGTATGTTGTCTGGTTTCTGAGGAACACAACCTCTAGACTATTTTGTTCAGCAGTAGCAATAAAAAAAAGTTCTAAACAGAAGATTCACATGGATGGAAGATCAGGCTATAAACTCACACCTTGCACACAAATTCATTGTGATTTTTCCACTAGTGACAGGTTCTACAGTTGGTCTGAAGTCTTTGCCTGTGAAGAGTTTTCCAGTATGCAGAAGATTAGAGAGCCTCCAAGATTCTCTGAAAGCTCACAAATCCACATAATTCTTGGGAGTATTCTTGGGAGACCCAAAATAACAGAGGCATTGACCCTCTTTTCCATCACAGAAAAAAAAACCACATCCAGAAGACACCCAGCTACAGGCACATGGCCATGTAGAAATTAAAATTCCCTGGAACTCTACACCAGGCATACCCTAGTCAATTCACAGAAAAGGCTTTATTTGGAAAATTTAGGATTGCTGTGGCGGTGTGCTTTTCCCAGGATGCACACGCCAGCATTGAGATGCGACACTTCCCCCCGGGGAGGCTCTTCCTCCCCGCTCAGGAACTTCGGTTCCTCAGCAGTTGCTTTTGGGGCGCAGAGGTGAAGCAGAGGCAGACAGGTCTGGAGTGAACTGAGGAGATTTATTAAGGGTACAACTGAAGCACAACAACTAAAGCTGGACCCCAAAGATGGGGAGCACATGTCCCACCATGGGTTTTATGCACAGGCAATTGAAAGCAAGCAACCAAATAGGGTACACTTAGGGAGGGGTCTAGGGCAGGGAATACAGAACTAAATCCAATGGGAATAGCAAAAGCAGTGTAATGATACAAAACAGCAAATGATATATTGAGCGAGGGAAGATTGGCAAGGAAGGTTCTAGAGATAGAGGCAGGGATACAGCGATTGACAACTGGGGAAGGAGGGGATTAGGGAAGGGATAAATGTTTACAGGCCAATGGGCAAGCTTATGGGGAGTGGCCAGCTGACAGGCAAAGGAATTGACACTTAACAGTATGTATAATTTAAATCATAACACACAAATGAAATAGAAAGCTAGCCTGAAAACTCAAAGCAAAAACCCACACCACAACAGATTGCATCCTTTTTGTACTCTCTTTCTACAGGTTAGTGATTGATCTTTGATTAGAAAGAAAACCGTGCCATGTCAGAGCTATGGAAGCATACCTGTATCTATGAAAGTAAAAATGTAGACAGTTTGTTTCCTAATTGTGACTGTTACGATTCTCTGACAAGTTTTGTAACATTAATAGCTTTTCTTATAAGTGTATTCCCTATGATACTTGTATTGCAAGATGGATAAAAGGACACCATTATCCTATGCTGTCACTTCAGTAGAACCTTCTGTAAATTACTGGCTTTAATTACAACACTTGGGGTTGTAAGGTATAAAATTATTTTTGTTTCGACTTCTGTTTTCTTCTTACTCATGTAATCTGTAAAGACTTTTAACACACTTTTGACTCGTATGAGATACTAGCTAATAATAGGGACTGGTGCAGGGAGGTAAGCCTTTCATAATATTTATCCAAAACCAAATATACAACTACACATTTTCCATTCTTTCTTGACCTGCTGAACCAGAGATTAAGGACTCAGTACACCTCAAGTGTGTCATATTTCCCCCATCAACTATAGTAAGATCAGAGAAATGGAGTAAATGACAGATAGGGCCCTATGTTGCTAGGTAACATAACATCTGTGCATATATCTGTTTCCTGTAGGAATAAAATCTAGCACTCTTTTCTCTTATGACCTTCTAAAAATATTCACCCAGATTAATTTGGACTCCTTGTATGTGATTTCTCAGACAGGATTTTTATATTGTTAAATGCAAAGGTGTTCTCTGTAGTACTCAACTTTGAGTGTGCAGTTACACTTTCTTCTGTATATTTTTTTACATTCTAATGCGTGGATACCTTTGCTTTATTTTACATCCATAACAAAATTTTTTAAAAGTCAAGAAAATGCAAGGAACTGATTTAACACAAATTTAGATTTGAAGCTAAAATCCTTATCTTTCAGTGCAAATGATAGTGAAAAGATCTGTAAAACACCACCCATCAATGCAAACATAGAAGGGCTGTGGGACAGAGAGACATTTCTTCTTATTAGCAAGGTACCAAAGTGTAAAGTATGCAACTTGATCAAAATTAAGATGGGGATTTTTATTAAAAAGTAGAGTCAGAAGGAAGGCTGAAAACAAGCAGAGATTAATCATCTGAGTTGGAGGAATATTTACTTCCCTGAGGATGCTAATGAAAACCTAAATATAGATTTCATAATACCTGGTGACTGTGAAGTAAAGAAATGTGCAAATTATTTTAATAAAATTACTTTCCTATCTAGAGCACCCATATGTTTTCATTTTCCTGGGACAACAACTGTTCTGTCAGGTGTATCTCAAGAAGAGCACGTGCCACTGTCATTAGCAAGGTTAGTTACCATCAAAGCCCACAGAACAGTAATGGCTATGCTCTAGGTTTTAGCTCCATTTTCTCCAGCTGAGCATGCTCAACCTCTGTGTCAGGAAGGACACAGAGTGAAAGTAAAATCCCAGCATGAATAGTAGGGTTACGACATCTGACATCTATCACTGTGTACATCCCATAAATCCCAGGCTGAGGCAGTTCCACAAGTCTTGAAAAGACGGTTTGCATTCTGGAAGAAGAAATGGGATACTTCTGCATGTAAATGCGTATAAATGTATTTCTTGCACCAATCTGGTGTAGAAGGTGTATGCATCAGCATGATCCCAGCTTGACCTGCCTCCTGTCCATTCTGAATGATTAATAGTAGGAGACAGATGGTGTAGGGAAGGAAGGGAGGAAAGGAGGAAGGGAGGGAGGAAAGGAGGAAAGGAGGGAGGGAGGGAGGGAGGAAGGGAGGAAGGAAGGAAAGAAGGAAGGAAGGAAGGAAGGAAGGAAGGAAGGAAGGAAGGAATTTCCATTTTTCAGTTTTTCAGAGGCCTTTTAATGGCTTTATATACTTTTCACTCCCTCCTTTAGTTTGGATAGAAATAATCAAAGGTTACACTATGACTGATTTTATTTTACCTTATCCTTTTCATTCAGTCTTCTTCAAAACCACAAAGCAAGCTTGAACTCTTGACCACTGACCTTGATAGGGAAAAAAAAGAAAAGAAAAGAAAAGAAAGGATTAGAAGGTGAAATGGATTTATTACTTCTCACAAACAGAAACACTGATTTCATTAGCAGAATTTCTCTTTCTGTCTATTTTTCTTTTTTCTCTATTTCCTCACAATATTCTCCTTGGTCTGAAGACTATAACTGCAAAAATCAAAAAGCAAATAAGCCCTCTACAACAAAGTTTCTGTCCTCTCCTAACACACCTTGATCCCTTTAGTACCCTCACCTCTCTGAAACCCTTCACTGAAGAACACAGAACAGCACCATGTCAAAAAACCTCTGCTAAGTCTTTGTCTGCTTTTCCATAGAGAACTTCAAACACACAGGCTATCCAGAAGTCCATCTATCCATCTGCTCTTCATTTTATGAGAGAGCAAGCACAACTATCAGTGGTAATAGTCTAAACAGGAGAATGAATGATACTACCTAAGAGAACTTTACTCTTACGTGGGGAGTATACAAATGTACTCATGAAATCCCTTGATTTTTTTAATGTGTTTTAAAAAATATAACTTTTTAATATTAAAATTTGTTATATTTAATAAGTTCTATATTTCTCTCTCCTTTTTTTTTTCTTTTTTTTTCTTTTTTTTTTCCCCTGAAAACTCCAAAGCTAGAATTTTCAGGTAAATCATTAGGTGACTAGAAAAACAATCAGAAAAAATATATATTACAGGAAGCAGCTAATCTGCAGCAGTTTACCTGACACTTATTTTGAAAGACAGCAGATTGGTGCATATGAGTCAAAACTTTATCTTTTTTACATCAGGGTACTTATTTATTGATATAGGTATAATATTAATATCTTAATTTTTCAAATAATATGAATATCCTTCCTAAAGAATGTTGTGGTTTGGATTTTAATTGTGATGGTTTCTTCCTCTGTTCCCCGCTGGTTTACAATGGACTTTTCCCAGTTTTCACTGCCCCCCAAGCTGTCAATCTCCTAAACCCTTCCCCTGTTTCCCAAACCTTCCCTGTCCATCCACACTTGTGCCTCCTGCCCTCTCGGTCATTGCTTGTTCCACCGTCCCTTTGTTCTGGAAAAGTCTGTTCAGTTAAAACTGTTATGGGTCTATCTGAGTTGCAGCCTGACCTCGTTGTTCCTTATTGGTTCCATATGTTATAAATGTCAAGTCCAATATTCCAATTAAAATAATAATTTATTTTATTAATACAAAATTGAATGACAGAATTTAGGTATCAAAAGATCGAATCACAGAATTTCGGTATCAAAAGATCGAATCACAGAATTTCGGTATCAAAAGATGGAATCACAGAATTACAGTAAAAAGATTGAATCACAGAATTTCAGTAAAACCCCACCAACAGCGAAACCTGCTTGACGGTTTTACCCGGGAAA
>VXBR01008713.1:273447-283830 GCA_013400215.1 Cisticola juncidis
GCCTTCTTTTGACAGAGCCTTGATCCAGCTCTTTCCCCTTCTATTCCTGGACAGGATGTGCTAATGGTCCTTCCAATGCCTTCTTTTGACAGAGCCTTGATCCAGCTCTTTCCCCTTCTATTCCTGGACAGGATGATCTAGAGAGGTGCCTGCCTTTTGTCTCGGCTAACTGTTATACTATGTGCTGAGACGCACATATCCCTGTCCCACATACACATATACAGTAAGTTATAACATGAATTAGATTCTACACTTTAACCCCATACACACATACAGTATATCACATTTTACAATTCATAACTATCCATAAAAACATTTGGGGATTAATCATTCCCATTTTTCACACATATGTGTCACTCATTTCCGTAAATCCACCCCTGCTCCCTGACTATTGATTGAAGGTTTGTCCCCGCTCTGAGATCCTCCTCTCAATTTAAACCCTGAGATTTCTTTAGTCCCCACCCTTGGATCTTGACCCTTTCCAGACAATAAACCTTTCTGGAAACTCAGCTCTCTGGACCTCCTTTCAGTCTTTATCCTCCACCGAGATGAAGCCAGTTCCCAGTGTGAGGCTCCAGCTCCACTGAGGTTCTGCCCACTCTGGGTTGGTTCCCCTGCTGTGTGTGGTGCCGGCAGGCTGGGCTGGCCAAAGCTGAGGGTATCAAACCCTAAAAGGCACTGCACCAAAAGAATTACATCGTGCAGTGCTTCAAAAATAACTGTGAAAGAATGCAAAGCCCATCAAGAATTGCTCCTTTACCCATGTACATGTTTAAAAAATACATTACAGTTATTGCTGTTAACTCTTACAAATAATAGCCTCAGGAGAGTTATACAATAATAAAGTTTACAATGCTAGAAAAACAACAACAAAGTTTAAAAAAAGAGGGAAATGAAGTAACCTTGCAATAGAAATTCAAGCAATCCTCTACACAGTGACATTTTAAGAACTAAATAACAGTGTATCATTATAAGTTATTGAATATTGAGTATTTGTGAAACCAAAGCTTACAATTTTTCCTTTTTTAAAAAAGAAAAAAGACCTTTTAAAAATCTGAACTGTTTTCTTCTCTTCCTAAGCAGAACACACATCATAAAAATCAAAGCATTCACATTGCACAGAGCTACAGACAGATTTGAAAAATAAAGTGAAATGCAGAGTCTAAGTTAGTTTGAGGCTGAATGTTTTAAATAATTCCAAATGTAAACCTAAAAAATACGTTTGACAATTATTGTTAAAACATAAAGTACAAATCATATTTTAGCTTAGTTTGAGGCTAGCTCAAACTTATGTAAGAAATAATTCCAATGATAAGAATTTGGAACTAGAATGTTGGAAATAATTCCAAATATAAGTCCAAAAATATGTTTAACAATTGCATCCCATATTTTCTCTGAAAATGTTCTTTGTTTATTGCTCAGCATGAAACATTATTTTTCCTTTTAACAAGAGCATATCATGTAAAAAATCAGCATGTGTATCACATATTTTGAAAGAAAACAGGCAAAAAGGAACCCAAATTCAGCATATATAAGCATAATGAATAGGTATTTACAAAGTCTGAGCATATAGCTGTCATTTCTTTCTATTTCAAGAACAAAAATAAAAAGGTAACTATTCATTAAAGTTTGCAAAATATTTAATATTTGTCGACTAGTAGCTGGATTCCATTTTGGATAGTTGTTTCTACCTTAAATAAAAATATTTGATTTGGGTATACTGGAAGAATCTAAACTAAATCTAAACTAAAATGGAGAGAAGTAAATTTCTCCTTGCTTATATGCTTATTTACTTGCTTATTTAGGTTTTGAGATTTCCTTTGAGGACGCTTCCTCATTTTATATTTTCCAAGTAATTAGAATAATTTTTCAAAGAATTCTTTAACAGTTATTCTAAATCAAGAAATTATAATGTGGTTTTGTATGAGACAGGCAAACCATAGGTCAAGTGTTTTTTAATAGTGTATATCAAGCCACAAGAAAGAAAAAAAAAAAAGGCTGCTTCCAGGTTTTCCAGTGTCCTTTGAGATTAATAATGAATCTGTTTTCATTTGCATGCACATTATAATTTGGGATGTTAGTTAAAAAAAAAAACAAAGTTCTATCATTGGAATTAGACAAAGACAGATAGCGATTGAAAAAAAATGGAAAAATCCACCTTCCTAGCTTGTATTGCTAAATCAAAAAGCATACATTCCTCTCATTTACAAATGCAGAATTAGTTTGCATAGAACAGCAACTGGCTTATTAAGAGCATGTATGTTGAATGTTTTGCTGCCCTCACCAGGACACCATATAATTTTGCATTTTATTTAGCAAACTTCTAATTGAATGGATTGATAGTCATATTCCTTTCAATAAACCAGCTAAAATGAAACAGTGATTAATGCCACATATGTACAAATGCTATCAGCTCAAGTTGTTTTAAAACAAATTAGGACAGATACAGTTCAAAGACCTACAAAAATTATGGAGTAGAAGGAGATTTTCTAAGGCAAATACTCTAAAAACTATCGACTGAGAATTAGGAAAAAAGTGATCATTCATTCATTGACTATGACAATAAATACAGTAGCAACATTTCCTTGTGCAGATAATTTTTTTCAGAAGAAATAGGATTCAAAGCTCTGTTCTGTCCTCAGTGTTTACATCTTTGATCTTTCTCTAAACAGGAGAGAAAAACAACATCTTATTAGAAAAAAAAAAATGGTTCAGGTGGTGGCAGAAGCACATCTTGAATCAAAACAGAAGAAAATATTCATTACCATTAAGACAGTATGCTAAAAAATTTATACTACCATTACTATAACATTAACTGTGGCAATTAATTACTCTTTGTGGTTCATTTTTACCTGTGGCTTTTTCTTCAAATTCACATATTTTACAAGTTTCAGGGACTGGTAATCCATTGCTTCTATTTTAAGAGGACTAACTGAATCTGTTTAGTATCCTTTGGTCAATGAATTACCTCATATTTAACATGGTAGAAAATTTATTGCTAAGGCAATAAAAATTATTATTAGTAATAGACTTATTAAAAAGAAAAAACCCCTTAAATACAGAGTCTTTTTATGAATATCTTTTGTAATTTATAAAGGTTTAGAGGCAATAATCTTAAAAAGTCACTGTTTTAGGATAATTTCCTTAACCTCATTTAGAAATAGAAAAAAGATAAAAGCAAATACATTTCTCTAGGCAGATCATGGTAATAAATGGATAGTATGAAGTTCAAAAGTGAATAAACATTCTTTCTCCTTGCCACTTTTTTTTTTTTTTACTTTCACCGAAACAAAACTCTTCCATGAGATTTGACGCATTATTTAACTACTTATTTTGTCTGAGAAACAGCCAAAAAGCCTTCAAGGTGCACCAGGGATCATATTTGCCCCACAATAAACACAATCTAAAATAAATATTCTAATATCACATGGATCAGTCTCCAAAATAGTTCATCATACTTAATCCCTCTGGTATTACTAAAGCTAGAAGAAGAAGATTTCATAATAATTTTGCTGTAACCACATAGCATGGGGGAAAAAAAAAAGGAAGACTAAATTCTTAGATATCTCTGAACTGCTAATTATTCAAAGATGTATTTTCTATCCAGCCATTTATATCCAAATCTATTTCCAAAATGCTTCTCGAGATGAAATTATAACTTTGGTATTGCTCTTACAAGACTTTATGCTACACTAGTATTCTACCACCTAAGAAATCTATTTGAAATCTAAGGAAAGAAAAAGAATCAATTTCTTCAAAAGAGCTGCAAAGAGGCTCCAGGATGGGCACCCCAGTTTTTATTAGTTTCCATGTCTTGTTCTGACTTTTAGAAAGTCACAAGATTTGTATACAGTAAGCTTTGCTTGATCAGAATAAGGACAGTAAAAGTTATCACACAAGAGCTCTAAATCAGCATGAATTCTTCCTTTGCTTTCATCTATCTAAGAAGTGTAGAGGGGAATCTAAAAGAAAGAACAGACAATGTGTGAAGAACACAGTTTAATCTCTGAAAGGAAAGGTTAGAAGTCTTTCCTTTTCTTCAACATTTTAATTTGTGTTAGGACTGGGCCAAAAATATGAGGCACGATTTGTGGTTTTCTTCCTTCTCCCTCCTGGTCTGTCTTTTATTCTCTCTGGGGAAGGACAACAAATATTTATTAGTCCTTTCTTCAAGCTGAGCTGTGGTTTCCACAGTCTGACATGAAAAAAAATTCTAGAATAATCAGAATTGCTTTTTTTCCCTTTTTGTTTTCTCGTCCTGCCTTGAGGTTTAGCTTGCCATAAGGGAGAACTCATGTTACAATATGAGTACTAATGGATGCCTGTTTCTTACCACTCACCTGGACTTTTCTCTTACTGATCACCTAGACATAAAACAAAAAACAAAAACAAAAACAAAAAAAAAACCAAAAAAAACCCAAAAACAAAAACAAACAAAAAAAAATTTGGTTACAGTTGATAAAAATTCTTGAAATACTTCTTATGGTGCATGAATAAACTGTTGAGCTCTCATGATCCTGTGAAGCAACATAAAGGATTTTTGAGTACATAACTGCATAACAAGTGCATTTAACTGTAAGAGTAAAAGATAAATATGCATCCCAGGAAAATTTTCCCCCATATAATTGCCATAACATTATGTAGGAGTAACAATCTGGTAATTTCTCCATATTTTTGCCTTATCCTTTAGTACTTAAAAAAAATAAAATAAAACATTTAATGGAACAAAGCTGACCATAATCTGTAACCTGAGTTTAACAAATATTTTGCACATTAATAAATCATAATAACTATGTTGTCCAGCTAAGTGATAGAATATCTGGAAATTCCACCAGCAGTCAAAAGGCAAGTTAATTTTTCTGAATGGGGTACATTTCTTATGCATTGGTTAGAAAGGGACAATTAATATTCAGGTATTAAAATATACTTCCAGTATAGATGTCTTGTCACCAAAGTTGAAACCAGAGCATGAGTAAAGCATATCCATGTGGTTTGCAACGCACAGAGAGTTACTCATAGTGGTGCCATTCAGAAGAGATTTTAAAGAGTGTAATATTGTGGGTATTTTAATTAAGAGAAATACCATAACAGTTCCAGGACACCTAGGGAAAAGATGTAGAGACACTCACAAAGAAAGAATATTGGAATATTTCCTTCAATTGTCCTTCAAGAATCAGCATATTCCTATAATGTAGATTTATTCCATCCATATATTAATTTATTTATTATTTGCATGTGTGGATGGTCTTTTAGTAGGGAGTAGAAAAAGGCCTTTATAGATCAATTTTAGGACACTCAAGCAGGCAGCTGGTGAGCCACTGATGTGTTCTACATGCTGCAGAGAACAACATAAACCAGCATACATCTGTCTCATTGAAAAGTTCACAGGCCTACAATGAGCATGTATTATCTATAGCACAATGCCAAATGTGAGTTCTTTTCACTGCTCCCAGAATGGTCTGGATATTGTATTGTGAAATGGAGACACATTGAAAAGCACGAAAGCTACTTTGACAGGGTGAAATGAATGTCAGGACTTATTTTTCCAGGCTACTGAAACATGTTCAAATTGGTATTTTCTGCTCATCTCAAGGACAATATCTGTAAGTTAGGAAAAAGTGAAAATCTATGGTGCATTAGTATGTGGTTTTCAGACTGCAGGTCTGCATATAACAACTTTATGCTTCTGAAACCTGTATCCTTGTTTAAGGTATTTCCTGTGAATAGTTTTAAGTTTTATATTTTCATTTATTCTTCCTTCTTTTTAATAATAAAATACTGCCTCCCAACCAAATACTGCAAACAATTCAACATTTAATTAGTTTTACAAGACACTGTTTCTGTTTTCTCTGAAGGTAAGTTATGGTGGTGAATATGAGAATAAGATGAAAGACAGAGGAGATTTAGGTAGAATGATAGAAAATAGAAGACAATCTAATACGATGGAGTAAAATATAAATGAAATATTTTCATGTGTGAGAATTTGCCAAATGATCAGAGGAACATTATGTCTTCTCATAAGCATGTTTCCAGGCCCCTAGACACCAGGATGGTCCTGATGATTTTCTCTCTCAAGCACATGAGACAGTGTCCCTACTATCTGCTGGGAATCTGTTGTGTCTAAACAACTGTCCAGATTTAATTGCCTATTTGTGGGCCATTTCATACACTCTCCTTTTGAATGAGGTTGGCATTTTGGACAGGATCTCCATGGAGGCCATCAGGCAATGGAAAGCAGGAAGTATAGCAAGAATTTATATCTGTCAGACATGGGATACACTTGGCACTGGTCAAATCACATAAATCATACATCATCAATGATATCACACACTGGGAAATGCTTTCTGGAGACCATTAGCTATTTTCAGATATCTTTAGTTATCACTTAATGTTAAGGCAATTCTTTGCCAAGACTAGTTTTTTATGATATTGTATCTTATGGGAAATTAAACCAGAATGGTGCCCAAAGACTAGATGGTAATGGGAAGTACATGTTTAAATAGCTAATAAAAGGTACAGATGGTGAATTCAGGCCTTAATTCCATATTGTCTCTCAGACAAATGGGATTAGATTTCATTCAATCCTAGATATGGAAAAAGTAACTGAAATTTCGATAAAGAATTGGATTGAATTATTAGGTTTAGCTGATTATGAACAATATGAAAAATGTTTTTTTTTAAATAGTATTACATGGACCTGTAAAGATTTATGAAGTACAAAAACGGAGTCTGTGAAAGACAAGTAAGAAAAAGAATCAATTAATCAAATTGCCAATTGATTTAATTTTTTTTTCATATAGGGTCCAGTTTAAATTCTGTCAAGATCTGTGGGCTGAAGGAAGCTTAAAGCCACTGTTGCAGAGGAACATTAGTTGCTATAATTGTTAACATCATTAAGAGAAATGAATACAATAATCCAGGAAGAAATATAAATATTTTTAATCAATATGGAAATTGTAGAAGTCTTTTAGAGTCAGACAGAATTACCATCAATTCAGATTCTTTATTATAATTTCTGTATACTAGAGAAACTAAGCACCAATTTTTTGGTTTTCCATACACCTGAAGTAATGATCCTTCTTTTACCTCAAAATGACCAGCAGTTATTATCAGCTTAATCAAGCAGCATAATCCAAGGCTAACAGTCATTCACGTTTTACAGTTCACTTACCCTTTTAAAAATTTTCAAAGTTTTAAAGTGGATCTTGAAAACTAACATTGAATCTTTTTTACCTTACCAATGAAATCCAATAAATTGAAATCATAACAAACAGAAGTATTGAAATCACAAGTAATATTGGTACATACTCTTCTGCATCAGCAGGAAAACTCAGTACTTCAGAATTGAGATATCAGTGATTTTTACCAAGTTCTTTAACAAAACGCAGACAGTCAGATGGAGAAATCTGTGAATTTGTACTGTAAATCTTGTAGCTTCAGGGAAATGTATTATTTTAATGAGGTAAAAAAAAGCATAAAAAGCACTTAATGGAAATTAACCTAGAACAAGAGAACATTAGGTTAACAAATACTGACAATATCTTTAGTGCTGGCCCCAGAGGTCAATTCTTATCAAAGCTTCCCCTGAATGGAAGCCTGTAGTAATAGGTTCTCTAACAGTTTCCTCTAAAGATCACTCAAGATAATTTTTCCAATCTGTTTGAGAACTCAGGTTTTCTTATTCACTACACTCTACTGGTAGCTTTCTACTACCTTTTAAATTGAGACTTTACTGAGCTACATGTAAGAAAATTTACTCTGACTCAGAATGCATAGGAGGATATGTTCTCAGTAGCTCTGCCAGCCAAAGCTGTGAGAGCATCCCAGAAGGAAAAATATAACCACTTTGGTAGCAGCTGATGTTCATATTGAGAATTTAAAATATTCTCTGCAAAACTGACAAAAATGCATAGCCAATGAATGATTAAAAAATAAAAGAGAAATATTCCCCACAAGATGGCCAACAATTTGAAATATACATTTAAGCTACATTCTGAAATCAACACAGATCCTAGAGCAGTAGTGACAAACACTGCCACTGAGATTTACTGATTAACACACAATTAATTCTGAAGCAAGTGTTCTCAGAAATGGCCCCATGATTTCAGACAGCAGTATGCCATACATTGGTACACCTAAGAAAGAGACTTTTTCAAATCTTCAGGTAAGCACATTGTCATTTAAATTAATAATAACCCAATAATTATTTCTGCACTCAGTGGACAACAATCCTGTGAATTTCTTACAAAGAAATCCTCGTGCATGCAACAAACAATGTACACTAAAAAGACCATGTTGGACCAAAAAAATCTCAACACTGAGGGACATAAAATGTGAAAAACAAGATCCATCTCAGAAAATCCTCTTAAGTGAAAATGAGGGGGAAAATGGAAGAATATGAGGAGGAATATCTCCTCTGTTTTTGTTGTTCTTCTTTTCTTTAAGCATCTATCTATGTCTTCTGCTATGTGACCTATATAATGGTGACACTTGGTTTTTGGATTCTCCACTTTGGATTCTCTTTTTGCATTCTCTGCCTTGTTCTCACAGCTTGTGTGGCAATCTAAATAAGTAATAGCAGAAAATCAAGCACAGCCCTCTCAAAAACTGCATCTTACAAATACTACACCTCTAACCTCCCTTAAAGGAGTTCCCTTCAGCACTTTCTGAATATATCTGCTAATTTAAAATGCACAAGAATCACCAGTTCCTTACATGAAGTGAGTTGTAGACAATAATACCTTGGCTGCACCAGACTGTCACAAACAGCAGAATGTCTTTTTAAACTTAATGTGCTGAGATTTATTTTTTACATGGAAACACACTTTTTACAGAACAAGATGACAATGTATTCATTCTATTGCTACATGTCTCTCATTCTGAAGTAATTTCTCACTTGTTCTGTGCACTAAAATCGTGTCCTTCTGTTAATGCTGACTGTGTAATATTTAACAATGTGAGTAACTATCAAAAATTAAAATCATCATAAAAGTCTTATAAAAATCTGTTCTGTTGTGGAAGAGAGGAGATGACACATAAAGAAAGTCTCTGCAGCTTTGATGTGGTTAGCATTGATACACTAGGTTTAAGAAGAATTCAAAAATTTCAGAAATAAACTGAACATTAACACAGAGAAAAGATAGTTCCACTTTTAGTATTTTGCTGTTAAGGGCGCTTCACAACTGTGTTTTTAAAAGTAATCTCTTTCATCACTTTGCCAGTAGAAAAAAGGAGATAGGTTTTTGCATTTAACATGAAAAAGAAGCAAAACATTTACTTTAATATCCTGAAGAATCTGTGTCTGTAGGTTCAGTTTAAAACCAAGCTGATTTTTTTTTCAAGCTGCAGTTTAATCTGTGTGAGCATCTATGACATAGGGAAAGGTCCAAACTTTGTATTTAATGGTGCTATCTGGACACAGTTCAAATATAAACAACCTCCTAACAACAAACAATGACTTCCCCAAAAACAATGATGCTAGAGACGGATTATCTATAAACGTGGTGATGAGAAGTAAATAGACTACCTATGGCAAGGCAATCTCTAGTGAAATTCTGGACTCTCCAGAAAATGCCATAATGACTTTGAAACAATCTTGTGTATCGATTTGTTGTGCAGAAGTTAATGATAAAAGCCCTATGGGTGATTGTTTAAGCCAAAAGTAACTTAAACAAATTTAAAAAGTCAAATGAGTAGATTTTGTTCTTAACTTTGAAAGAAATAATTGCAGAGTGGTTAAAGTTAGACATGGCTTCATTGTGTCTAGATTCCCAGGACAGAAAAACTCAGCAGATACCACAGTCTGCATTTTAAAAACATGCCAAATGTCTTTAAAGTACTCCTTGCAATGTCATCACATTAATTAGAAGTTACAGAAATTGCTATCATTTTTGTCGTTAAATTTTTATAGGAAAGTTTTAATAAATCCAGTGGAAGGAGACAGCATGGAAATCAATCTTGTTGAATCCCAGAACATAGGGGAAAATATCTCCTATGTTGGCTGTGAAGCCAACAAAGGATCATTGGTAATAACAACTCTGAGAAAGAACAAGTTTTGGCTGGAGAAGGGTGCCATGAGCAGGTAAGGGCAGCATCTTTCGTGGACAAATGTCCTTGCACATGTTTCTGGAAATAAGCAAACCACAGGACTGTGCAAATGCAGGAATGAAAAGTGGGTGGGGAATGTAGGAGGGGATCAAGATCACCAAAAACCTCTGAGGTCATACAACCAGTTTCCAGAAAGGTTTTTAAGAACGGACTGCACATTCTAATTTGCAAAGGAAGTGAGAAGCCTACTTTTAGGGCAGGGAAAACCTATCTACAAATCACATCTCTCTCTCCTCTCCTCTCCTCTCCTCTCCTCTCCTCTCCTCTCCTCTCCTC
>VXBR01008713.1:295254-307357 GCA_013400215.1 Cisticola juncidis
TTTTTTTAGTAGAACCATTAAAGAAATTTAATGACACAAAACTGTTTCTCAGGCTATGTGTACATAACCATCTGCAAGTCTTTTCACACTGATTAGTCATAAGCCATTATCTGAAAAGCCAGACACTGCAAAAAGTGTGTGTGAATGTTTTTTCACATTTCAAAGTATGTCAAGCATCCTTATGTTGTCAAAGCTTCATGAGCATCATGGTGATGCCTTCAGTAAACTGAAAATCTCAAAATCATTTCATTTTGCTAGAATTTTTTTTCTGAACTTTGTTTTTGCTGGGGTTTTTTATGTTTGTCATGAACTGCTTTTAAATCTTCCACATTTCATCTAGAATGAAGATTTCTCTTTCTTTCTTTCTTTCTTTCTTCCTTCCTTTATTCCTTTATTGAAATTTGGGAAGAATGAAGGAAATTTGGCAATGTTCTGCTTCTTTCACTTCTCAGGATTTAGGCCCAGATCCAACCAACTGGGAATATTAATTTATTGTTTTCCTCTTAGTGCAAGATTAATATCACTTACTAAGTTATTAACTTAATTAAATCATTGGCTGCCTACAGGTCTGGATGTACCTGCACTATGTGGTTTGTGCACCGCATGCCTCTAATCTCTTCTCAAAAATTACTTTACTTTAAGAAAATAATCCCACTACGTAGCTGGCAAATTTTTTTTTGCTACTGAAATGGCATGAAAGTTAAACTATTTACATATGTTTTTACCTCGATTAATAGACTTTTTGTACTGATTTTAGGTTTTTTATAGTTTTCATGCGAGGCCTCAACTTTTTAAAATTTAGGATATTTGCTGCAAGCAAAGAAAACAACCAAGACTCATGACATGAAGGAACACAACAATTCTTCCCATTTTTCCAGATACAAAATGTGTAATATACAGAAAAATCTCCTTCATTCATAAATACTTTTGGTTTGTTTCCATTCATTTTTCATGCCAATGCTTTTATTTTATTTAAAGTGGTTTCATCAGATAGCTGTCTGCTACTTCTAACTTAGGACAAGGAAATGTCAAAATTTCTTTCATTTCATCATTCTGTAACAATGGTAGCACATCTTTTAATGAATTAATTATTACCCTAAAGACACTTAAAATGGGTACCACTTACACAGTTTTATCTTCTTTACACAGTCTTCTTGCGTGCTTGAGTCATACTACATTATTCAGATGACACAAAAGGCACTTTTTGCCATTTCTCCTTTCTAAAGTATTGTTTTTGTACATGAGTGTTTTAAAAATTTTAGAATGGTAGTCGTCGTGGGTGTATTTTAACTGGTTTTTTTTCATGGAAAATGCAGTATTTTTTGTACCTCTGTTATTTCTATGAAGTCATCAGTGTAACCAAGACATCAAATTAAATTATCAATTTATAGTTCAATAAACATTATCAATTATAAAACCAAGTTTACATTTCAAAAGACAGTGAAGAGTCATTATTTTAAAGATAACATTACTTTCAGTTTATGCTATTTTAGTGAAACTACTACATTGTCTCCTAGAAACAAAGCTCAAAAGTCAAACATCTTGCAAACATTTTGTTGATTTCAGTAACAACAGAAATTTGCAAAAACAATCATTTCCATATGAATGATTTTTTTTTACTTTCTGCTCCCTAGAATTTTGACATAAACTCTTAAAAGGATGGTTCCTCAAATGTGTTGTTTTTGACATTTTTACTTCTATTATAAGTGTTCCTTTGAAAATGCTGTCTGTTTCAACATTGTAACAGAATATATACACATTTACAGACCCTGTTTTATTCCTCTGGACAATTACTCAGTCTTATAATTCACCTGCAAGGATTCTATGAAGTGTTATTAAAGGGGTGCTGCTAAAGACTTCTGCTGATTTTGATTAGTCATTTAAATATATTAAAAATTAAAATAACTGGGGCTTTTTTCCACTCATTTTTGTAAATGAATTACAAGCTTCCTCCTGTTGAAGTAAATACTGAAGTCCCTTCTGAATTTCTGAAGCACTTCTACCATACATAATTTAACTTGATATGATGGGCTGATTGAGACATATTTCATATTACACTACAAAATATACTCACTTCCCACATAACTCTACATAGTCACTCTTCCCATTGTAAATATTAGATTTCATTATATCCTTAGTATATTTTAGGATGAGGCTCTCAGTCTTTTCTCTTCTATGGATGCTCTGCTGAGCTTTATAGCAATTCTTTCATTTCTTGTATTTCAGTATAGATAACCATACAGCAAATTTCAGAAAGCAGAACAAAGGGGAACTTTAAGAGGAGAATCCAAGGATCCCCTACTTTAAACTTTCACTGTATAGGCTGACTATCACATACCTATTTGTCCCTCAGATTTCCATCTCAATTGAATTTCCATTCTAGCAGCAGTTTTCTGGGATTTTTTGGTTTGGTTTGTTTGTTTGTTTGTTTGTTTGTTTGGTGGTGGGTTTTTTTTGTTTCTTTTTCACTCAGATATGCACCACTATCACAAAGTAGAAATTGTTTTGTACCAGAAATGTCAAATTTACATCACATGTATGGAAAAGGTAAAACATGCTTTGAGGCCCACATTTGCTTTCAAATTAAGCAGTAGCAGCCCCATCTCCTGATTGTTTTGCAAATTAGATCAGGAAATAGTGGATCCCTTTCCTATGACAACTTTTATTCTTGTTTTATAGAAAGACTAAAATATCCATTCTTTAGGAACATTGACCTATGACCAAGTCAGTTCTTACTCTGGGCAAATTACAAAGACTGAATTATATCTGTTTTTCAATAGACAGTGTTTCCCAAATCCTACATCATGCATTCTGATCACCATTTTCCATTGGTATAGCCTTTTAATAGCCTTTTCGTCAGTGGTCTGTTAATTTTGGTTTTGTTTGCTTGTTTGTTTTCTTACCTTTTTTTTTTTTTCATTAAGAATGTTTATTAATCCAGTTAAATAGAAATATAAAATATTTTTCATCAAAATAATCATATTTTTTGCCACATAAATTTATTTGCATGTCTAGTGTATCTGAATTATTAATGCTTTTTATTCTTTCTTACCCAGTATCTCTACTAACATTACTACTTCACTTCCTCTGAACATGTATTAAGAAATTTATGATTATTGACCTTATTTCTGCTGCCCACAGAATTTTTCCCCCACTGATATTTTGTGCTGCTCTTATCTATAATTTAAGTTACACCTACAGAAAAAAATATTGAATTATAAAATCACAGCAAAAAACTTTCTTAAGGTGTCTACTGAAAGTAGAACCTTCTGCTCAAAATCCAGCTAACCTTAAGATTAGATCACATTATTCACAGTCTTATCTAGCTGTATGCTGAACACCTCCAAAGATGAAAATTCCACAATATTTATAGACAAAGTATTCACTGTGTAACCTTTCCTATTGTATTTTGTTTGCTTTGTTGCCCTCATTCTTTTATTTTATAAGAATTTCCCTTCATTTACCTTGCGGTCTCTGTCCCTCTTTCTTTCACTGCACACCCCCAGTATGAGCCCAATACTCTTTTCTGTACTTTCTAAGCAACACAAGGCTATAATATTAAATCACCCTTTCAATATTTCTTCCTCAAGCTGCTCAGTCACCCCTCATGCCATGTGCTCTTTAATGGCTCTTCACTGTACTATCTCCAGTTTGTCACTATCCTTGATGCTTTAAATGTGACACAAAACAAAAATGCATTTTCTTTCTGCTTTGTTTGGACTTCTGTTTATGTTTTCCAGTTCAAATTCAGTTTACACATTTAATTTATCTTTTCTTAAAACATATTTGTATGTTTCTCAGTCTTTCCTGTCACCACTTTTACAGAGTAGCACTGTTATAAAAGCACAAGCTTGATCAGTCATATCATAGAATCATAGAATTATGGCTTATGTAGGAAGGGACCTTTAAAGGTCATCTAGTCCAACCTCTCTGCCTTGGGCAGGGGCACCTTTTACCCTGCCAGGCTGCTCAAAGCCCCATTCCACGTGACCTTGAACAACTCCAGGGATGGGGCATCCACAGCTTCTCTGTGCAATCTGCTCCACCGTCTCACCACACTCTTTCTGTAAAAAATTTTTTTCTATGTAACCAATCAAAATTTGACTTATATCAGTTTAAATCCCCTCTTACTGTCAGTACTGATCTTAGTAAAAAATTCCTTCTCAGTTTTTCTTATAAATTCTCTTCCAGTATTAAAAGACATCAATGAGGTCTCCCTGGACCCTTCTCCAGGCTAAATACCCCCAACTCTCTCAGCCTTTCTTCCTGAGATAGGTACCCCAGCCCTCTGATGATATTTGCTGCCCTCTCTCAACCCTCTCTAAGAAGCCCATATATTTTTTGTACTGGGGGCCTCAAAGCTGGATGCAGTCCTGTGGGTGGGGTCTCATCAAGCAGGAGCAGAGGAGGAGAATAACTTCAGACTGCTGGCCACACTTCTGATTAGTCCTGGATGGGATTGCCAGTGCTTCTGGGAATGGAAAGATGTTGTACAACAGTTATTATTTGGGAAAAACAACAAACATCAAACAAACAAACACCACCAAAGGGGGTGGGTGGTAATAAATAACCTATATTTATCAAAGGAATTTTTAAAGACAGACCATCATTCCAAATTAGGTATGATGGGCTGACTAGAAGGTTTAAAGCAAAAACTGTTTGGAGAGAAAAAAGGGGAATTAAGGTCAATCAAAAAAGCAATGTGGACTCAAATCTGGAAATTCTTCTCTGATTCTTCAAATTCTACTTTCCTAGACTCTAAGCTTTAACTACAAGATCTTCCAAACTAGGAATTATGGCAATTTGTGAAATAGAAGTTTGAGGTTTTACAGTTCTTTAGTTGGAAAGTGTCTGGCATTTTAGCTTTTGCTTGTAGTTAAACTGAAACATGGTCTAATTCCTCAGCAGAAGATACCAGGTAAGAGATAAGCAGCAGAAACTTCAGAGCCTTTCCAATTTCTTTTCTGACAGCTGCATTTCAGAAGGCAAATAGCAAGCACATGTAATTTTTGAAAGAATTCTCCTCTCCACTTATTTTTGTAATGGAAGTCTGACATAGCTCTACTGTTGCCTTACCTGAAACAGCCTGTGAGCAGTACCTGGGAAAGTCTTTGACGGCTCTCTTTTATTTCCTACTGTTCAGATAAGTCTGAACAATTTTGTTTGTATTTATATCTCAGCCTCATCCATGACCTCAGGAAATCTCATAAAAAATAAAATCATGTTCTAGGAGGTATAAAGAAAACAGTGTGTTTTGACATCACTGAGTTCTCATGCAATATTTTTATCCCTTTCTCATCCTCATTGATTCTTCTACCCTTCTTGCTTCCAGACAGAAGCCATCACTAGCATAAAGCCTTTCTTCTCAGGTGTTATGTGTCCCTGACTGGTGCTAACCTCTTTCAAGGGTGCATCTCTTGCCCACTCACCCCATCAACTCCTGGCTGCCCCTGCAGGCCCAGTAGGAGTGGTGGAAGTATTCCCACCAGTCCCATGACACAAAGAGTTATTGTTCCCCCCACCCCACAGTCTACGGCCCCTGAGTAAGCAGCAGCTCCATCTTGGGGGGCAACAGACACATGAGAACTGGGGGAACCAGCTCCAGCCACCTACAACCACCTCCAGCTGGCCAAGTCTGCCCCAGCTGACTGAGAGATGTTTTTTCTGCTTCTGCCAGGGCTGTTCTGGTGCTAGGGGCTACTAGGGAAAGGGTATAAGTCCAAGCATATCTGTATACATGAAAGATGCTTCAAGATAAAAGAACAATTTTAATGCCACAGTGTCTTAATTAGGAGCTACACACAGGGTGAGCGGCTGCAGTCTGGATCAGCTCTAGGACTTGTCAGTTTAAGATTTTTAAGCACCTCTAGGAGAAAGACAGTAATGCTTATTTCAGAGAGCATTACACGTGGCATGTTGTAATCCCATATGAGACTTGCCAAAACCTTGTCACTTTTCCTGTTAAATTTCAGGTATAATATCTTCATTGTGCAAAGGGCCTAAGCATGGCATTGAGTGCACCAGAGTGGGTTATACCCCTGTAATTAAAGTTCAGTATTTATTTCAGTACGTGAAACAGAACAAGAGCTTGCAGCTTGCTCTCTGCCTCATTTTGTGGAAAAGGGGGAAGGAAAGCATTTGGAAGCACAAGAATGGTAGTGTTTTTAATTTTGAAATATGCATCCTGAGTTTTCCAAAATGGGGGGGAGTGCATAGATAATCAGTTTCTTACCAAACCATGGACATATTTTCCTTTAGTTCTGCATTTGAGAAATCATAAGCCTTTAAGGTTTATATGCAGAAACACAGTTTTCATAAAACAACTTTAATTGAAGCAAATTACACCATTAGTCTACATTTATCACCATAATATATGACAATGAAATAATTACCTTTATGTGGAGGTTCTAAGTAATGTTATTGACTTAATTATGTCAAATCATCTTTGTGAATTGTATTTTAGAAAATAAAGTAAATCACTTTTCCAAAAAGCCATGTTTTAATGACATCAGAAAATGAGCTTTGAATGCAACATCTGAGGCTTCAGAAGCTGCAATTTGTATTAATACTAATAACTCTTATGCAGGTAGAAAAGAAACAACAGAACATTAAATATTCAAAAGTGTTACTACATTTTTGAGAGAAAAGAAGATTTTGCTCTAGTGTTTGTAATAAGCTTTGTTTCTGGATCTTAAACTATTCAGTGTACTTGCTTATTTGCCTTTTATTTTGGTTTCATTGTATTTTCTTTGAATGGAAAAAGTAATATTTCAAAGTAAACATTCTGTGGTTGAATTCTTAGCAGCTATAAAGTATGTCAGCATGCAAATTTTTGTCCTTGTATAATCTACTAAATTGAAAGGAGAAAATGTTTTCATTTAATGTAAGTAAAACCTAGTCAAAACATTTTTGATTATTTGATTTTTTATTTATTTCTAAGGATCTCTTTGGACACTTTTATTCAAGAAAGATAGTAGACTGAGTTGAAGCCCCCTGTAGCTGATATCCAGAACCTGAAAATTTTCTCTTGACAAGACCTTTGTAGGTGGTTACAGTGATATATGGAGTACACTCTTAAAACACAATTAATTACAGATAAAGGTAAAGGAGGGCAGAGTTTTACTGACAATATGTGGTTAACAATCTACTAAAGAAATATGTTAAATGGAAAATAAAATAAGGTGATTCAGTTTGTTCCTCATCTTGAAAAACAAAAATGTCAAATAAAAGAGCCTCATCAGTAAGTTTGGGGGCAAAAAGACCTCACTGGAAGGCCTACACACTTTCTACTGAAACTAAATTGCTGTACAGCAAAATTCAGAGACAAAAGAAATAGATTTAAGACATTATCTAATACTTATATTATTTTGCTTCAGCTGAAGAAAAAGACTGACTTCTCCAGCAGATTTCCTAGGGTTATTTTTTTGGGGTTTATTCCTCTTTAATTTTTATTTTAATCCAGTTATTTCTTTATATAAAATGTATTAATATTCTGAACAATGTGATAATAACATCTGAGATCACTTTTTTTTCTTGTTTTGACATTGTGAACCCAGTGCCTACAAGTTCAAGGATCCTCTCAGCACATAAAAACTGTGAAGGTTAATATCCTGCTGCTTTCATAGGAAATGAATATCTCAATGAAATAGAGAAGAGAATTTTAAGGTAAATATATATATTAAATTAATGGATAGATAGTTCACATACCACTAGAAAAACTATGCTAGTAGTAACCAAATTAAAACCCAGAAAGCTCTCACCCTGTTGGGTGCTACACAGAGGACCTAATATTGACAAGCCAAGGAATTTTAACAACACAATTTTCTTTTTGTTTTAAAAATAGAAAGACAAAAATGAAATGAAAAAAAAAAGCCAGAAGAGAATGTTCTTCTTTTTCCCCTGCTGTCAAGTAATTCAACATTGAAATCTGCTGACAAGCAGATGACTGTAAAAGATTAAATTGTGTATAGGTAAATTATGGTTGTTAAGTCATAATTTATGACAATTTTAATAATATTAGATTTATAGCCTGATAAATATGATATGAGAAATGGAATAAATTTTTACCTAAATGTTCCATAATTGTTCTAGAAATTCACCATCGAGTTAACTAATAAAAAATAGTTGAAATCTGATCCAATGTGTGTGGACCCGAGGACAGTAATTATTAAAGAATATCCATGTATATAAAAAGATCTCACATCTATGGTTCATCTAAAAAAGAAAAAAAACCCTGCACCAATCAACCAAAACTGAAAAAAGCCCACAACAACAAAGCAAATAAACCCCCCCCACCTGGTCAGGAATCATTATTTCTTCTTCACAAAATCTTAAAAAAAGTCAGTATTAAAAAAAAAAAAAATTAATAAAGGCCTTTAAATTTTCAAAGAGATATCTAATAGAAAAGCAAGACACACCATTTGAATTAACCATATGGCCCATATTTAGAGTAGGAGGGCCTCTAGAAAAATCTCTGCTATTCATTGTTTTTGTCAAAAGGTTTGACAAGTACGGGAGAAATGTTAGAGGATTTTGAAATAGGTTCTTAAGATGGAAAAATCAAAATTTCTTCCCAAGTGAAGTTTTTCTTCTGAACCAAATAATTGTGTCTATGTCGTAAAGTTTCAGTAACAGCTGCTGCAGAGGTGGCCTCTGTGTGGAGATGTGGTGGGCTTCCCTGTGTCAGGAAGAACTGCTCCAGACAGCTCCACAGTGGACCCACTGCAGAACCCTGGTGGCCTCTCTGCTTCAACATGTTTAAGAAAGGAAAAAGAAAGCTGTATAGGCAGAAAAGAAAGGAAGAGAGAACACCAAGGATAGAAGGTAAAACAGGAGGAGAAGAGGAAAGAGGAGGAGAAGAAGAAAGGACCCAGGCTGGAGCAGATGGTTGTTTTCCTGAATATATTATATATACTATAGATTGTGGAGAACACACTCTGGAGTAGGTTTTCTTTTTGCCCAGAAGGACGGATTACAGCCCATGGGAAAGGACACACCAGGGCAAAGGAAAACTGTGAGAAGGAAGGAGTGGCACAGAGGAGTCAGCAATATCTATTTCTCCCTACATCTTACCCTGCTACTTAGGGAGAGAGTAAGAGTCTACGTGAATGAAATTAAGTTTCAGAGACTGGGAAAGAAAAGTGTTGTCTTATTGTTTGTCTTGCTTTCTCCCTATCCAAATCTATTTTAAATGGGAATAAAATAAATAAATTTCTCCCAGTATTTGGTAAACAGTCTTCAGCCTTTATTTTGGCCCAGGAGATTTTTAATCCAATTTTTTGCCCCAGTCTCCCTAAAGGAGGGGAGTGAACAAGCTGCTGAGTTGGTGTTTGGCTGTTAGCCAAACACCAAAACAATAAGAACATTGTACAGATGTCATCGTACAAGACAGGCTTAAACTTCTGCAGTCAGTCACCACTGAGATAAACACTGTTTAACCAAAAGATGGAAGTATTTGTCTCAGAATTAGTAAGAAAAATATAATGTTTTACATTTTCCCTTACAATGACTCTAACTGTTGATTCTGATATATAACCCAAATTCTGGAAACAGCAGAATTGAAAATACTTGCAGTGAATTATCATCAATGACTGGCTTATTTCCAAAGAATGCATTACCACTGAAGTGATTTACCAATGTCTTTCACTACATGTTACAACTACCCATCATTCACTTTTAAATTTGTAGCTGAAGACAGTTGTCACTGCTTCCTTCATATAGGTACAAAGACACTCACAAACACGTTATTGTAGCCTTCTTCTCTAGTTGCTTGACTGCATGTGACATACGAGGTATCTGCACAGCAGTTAAAAAGGTATTAAATAATTAGAGGTTGTTTCACAGTTTTGGGTACCTCAAAGAGTCTAGAATGATAATCATTGTCTTTGCATATGGGGTTGAATTTATCTCTGGTATTTCTTTTAGTTTAGAGAAAGTAAGTGTAAATTCTTCTCTTATATTACTGTGTAGTCAGTAATATTAAACTTTACCAGTCAGATGGATTCTGAATTCCACAACCACAACCCTCCCCACTACACTCTCTAAATGCAAGAGAGGAGAGCTAGTTCTTAGATAGTGCTTTCTTTTCAGTGAAGTCACAAAAAACTATATGAAGACCTGCATCTCTACTTCACATAAAGCTGTCCTCATATTTCCAGAAAAGGTCCAAAAAGAGACATGTGCAAGAGACTGAGGAATTCTCCGGATTTTAAATATTTTAAATCTCTGTATCTGAAGGTGAAGAATATAATGATAAGCCAATTTCCACCGCAGATTTGCTGTTCAAGACCTGTTATTCAAATATTTGGCTAAGTCTTTAGGTTTCACTCTGTTATAGGGAGGAATGGGAGTGGTGTTTTGCTTTGAATTTACTCTTCAAAATTAAAAATAAATAAAAATAAATAATAAAAAAACCCACCCACACCACCAGTATTTAAAATGTTGGGACCATGAGAATTACTTTAGTTCACACTCTACACACACCAAAAGGCACAGGTTGAATTGTCAGTGGATAAGTATTGACTTTTACTACAGTTATATTAATAACTTCAGTTAATATGAAAGTAGTTAAAATTCAGAAACATTTCATACATATCAATCCTCCATTCCTACAGCAGAAAAACAGATTAAATTAGTTAAATTCTATGTTTTTTTCTTGAATAAAAAGTCTGCCAAACTGGGCCAAAAGGAAAATAATGCATTTAACTGCTTATAAATAAACCATAATTTATGATGAAATTTGAACGTTTCTGACATAGTTGCCTGTAGAGTTTGAACAAGTTACAGAGTCTGTAAACATTGCTATTCATGAAGTCCTACTGGTGAGTTCACAGAGTTATTCACATATTCAATTGTACTGTTTTCAAAGCTGATACTTCACACTGGGTTTTCTTAGTGGAAAAAAATTTGAGATGTTAAACACCACCAGAAAAAAACACACGTAAATAGATAAATAATAGGAAACTGATAAAAAAATACCCCAGAAATAAGTATTTACCTGCACATGTTAAAGCATTTATACATCTGTCACAGTGTTTTAAAAGAGATAAAATAGTCTGGTTAAATAGTGGCAGCTATATTCAAAAACAACTCTGTGAGAGAAGTAATGAGAAAAAGGCATCTGAGGATAGTAAAGAACTGTATTTGATGCTAAAATTGTCAAGTCTCAGTGCTTATAAATTCATATTTAAGCATCAGTTATGAAGAACCACATCTTTATACTGTTCATCAACCAGAAGCTTCCAAGCAGATAATGAAAGGAAAAGGCCAGTCTTTATAAAAATTACCACACAAAGCAAATCTTCTTGGAATTTGTAGTGTAGAGACAGTTGATTTGTTTTTTGAAGTAGGTGCTTTTCTATTTTGCCTTTTACTAAACATTACTGAGCTGAGCTAGATATGATCTAGACATAACTTTATATATTATTATGATTTAGAAGTTATGTCTCATCTTTGTGTGTCCAGAGGACTGCCTGAATCAACGGCATACAAAGCCTTGCTTTCTCTTGGGCACAAGGGATAGACATAAGCAGTCCAGTCCAAACTCAGTAAGAGAGGTAAAGAGACTGATGATTCATAATAATGACTGGGATTCAAAACACTGAATCCCAGTCTTGAGCGTGTGGCACTGCTGTGAGATTAATTACATTACTGCCTAAATAATAAGTTCAGATACAATGCCATGTTCCTGTAGATATGCTGCATTTAATTGGGAAATTAGCTTTGTCAGCATTACTAAGAAATCTTCATAAGAGACCATAAAATTTTAATATGATTTTAAGATCTGATAGCTAAATTAATTAAGTTGGATTTGGAAAAAAAAAAAAATCTCTGTCATGTGTATCTGAAGACAGTTTTAATAGAAAAATATCATACTTGCAATATCAATCAGATTCAAATACTTTTTGGGAAGGAAACTGAATGTTGTTGGTTAGAAATGTTACTTACTTAACAGTTTAATACTCCCACTGAGATTCTCCAAATCATACTGCTGCTCTCTTGGTCCAGCTCCCCCTCCCTCTCCCTCTTACCTCTGGAGTGGGCTGGATAGGAAGACTGGAGGCAGAAAAGGTAAAGATTAGGGGCTGAGATTAAAAAAAAAAAA